>JZKD02S0547446.1:28347-40051 GCA_000966675.3 Picea glauca | reverse complement strand
GCGTATTAAAATGTGCGTGGTTATTCTAGCCCACAGACGTGCATTCCGAGCATTTTGTGCCAACAACACTTCATTTCTCTATGCACAGTGCGCCAAAATGTATTATGTTCTCTATCCATTGTGCACCCATTGCGCCTTTGTCTGAACTGTAACCTACGCATCTGTCCAAAATTCCAACATTGTAAGAGTTTTTGTGATGATTTGAAGGGCCCTAGCCTTCAAAATCTTGCTTTTATTCAATTTGTAAATGCACTACACTTAGATTCCTTTCCCACATGAAAGGTTAATCAAAACATAGGCACTTAGGAGGTTAAAAAGAACCATATTTCTCCTCTTTTGCTTTGAGTTGCCACATGGATGGCTTGTTTGATTGTAAAATTTAAATTGAGATTCTTTACTATCACATATAAAAACACTTGCATTGGGACCATAAATCAAAATTTAATCATTGAGTATGCTCTTCTCTCGCACCATAGAGTGATTTTGAGAATCAGAAAGGTGGTTAAGGGGACATTTCATCTCCCTTAACAAAATATTTAGGAGAGGACAAAACCCCCCTAGGGTTCCTCATGGTTTCTTTTGAAAATCATCTTAAAATTGTAAGGTCCCATACATGCCACATGTTGCAAAGTTAGGATAGTTTTTGAAATTAATTTCTTAATTTACATCACTAGGAGAGTATAAAGGTCAAAGTAACAAGCCCATACATGCCCACATGTTTGCAATCTAGGATAGTTTTTCAAAGCTTTCTTAGATTAAACCACATTAGGGAATGTAAAGGATTGGTAAGGACCCATATGTCCACATGCTAGTTCTTTAGGGACTTTAAAATTCCGTAAGGTTGTACCAATGACATCTAACAAGATAGGTAATCAAGATTTGTAAGGACCACATGAAGTCCACATGTTGCAAATTGACACCTAAATTATTAAAATTTGGCACATTTGTTCACTTGCTCACACACAAAGTCACTCTTCACTCACATAATTTCATCTCGAATTGTGGAGGTTGAAGTAGGTTTCCTCCAAAGGGATTCTGAAACATCCCACTCTTTCTTGAATAAATTATCCACACCCACTTAATTCAAACGATATTGGTTCACACCCCCAATCTCTCAACCAACCACATCTAAATTTTTTCTAAAAACTCACTAAGTTTTCCTCCACAAGAGGTGACAAAATAAGTTTTTAGTCTAGGTAGGATCTCGGGGGTAGGCATCCAAATAACTCCTCATTATCTGGTTCTCACATCTTCAAACATTAGAAGTTGACAAGTAGGGAACTTTAAAATCCTCTGAGTCAGGTGTTCCTAACACCATAAGGCAGAGAGATACTCGTGAAGGGTCGAAGGCCAAGGTCTGATTGTTCTATGCATCCCCCCTTGAGTCACCCAAATCTCAGAAGGGATCCAACCCATTACCCATTTCTGAGGCCAAAAATCTAAATGCCACACTTTGACCGAGGTACCCAGTGGCCAAATTTAGGACATCTACCCAGGTGGAAATTGTGGGTTGCAATTGCACCTTGATCAGATTTTGTGTGGCTATTGGGAAATATCACTAGCTCTTTCGAGATATGCACCCTCTACCCCTCATTATAACTGATTATTTCATCCTTCACTAGTTCCTCTTCTGGTGGCTTCAGACCCCATTGTTGAGTGTTATTGGAAGGTCCATTGCTATTTGAGAGGAAGGATGTTATGTCTTTTTAGGAAACGAGCATTTGTTTTCTTTGTTCTCCCACGCGGACAAAATCCACCTACCCACATATATGTTTGTTTTTTATTTATGTATGATGCTCATTTGATTACATGTGATTGTGAGATATATTGTGAAGGTCCAAATTATACAAGTCTCTTGTTCATTTATTGCTCTCATCGCCATTTTCACACATTCACTTTTCTAGTCGGACATCATAGGGGACCCACAAAATATCCATCGTTCCAGATGCTTGCAAAATCTCCCTCCTATCCTAGGAGGAGTTCCTAGTCTTTCCAAATCACCAACTCAACCATCTCACACCCCTGTGAGTGCTACTATTTTGGGATCAACTTTACTTAGTTCCACTTTAATTGAGTCCAATTCCCAAATCCAACCATCCACTAGCTCTCCTTCACAAGAGGCGAGGGGAAAACTTCTTCTCAAGGGAGAAATACAACCCCACCAAACCCCCCTCAAGGGTTGGGTACACAACCTGCTCACACCATGGCTAGAACTAATCCTCCACCACCACCCCCTATGTGATATTTGGCATCCCTAAACATTCCTAATTTGAGTAAACTCACGAATGACCCTATATTGCATGACCCCACATCGCCCAATATGCCTACCAAACTACCTTCAAGCATTCCCAAATTTGAAGGAAAATCGAAGGAAGATCTCGCCAATCATGTCAAGATCTTCCACTTATGGTGCTCTTCAAACAACATCATGGAAAAATCTGTCCACTTAAGGTTATTTCAGTGCACACTCACTAGTTCATCAACCAAATGGTATGTGGATGAAAAATCAAGGTCCCATGTGACTTTTGAATCCTTGGCCAAAGCATTCTTGGCCTTCTTTCAACTACCAATTCATCATGGCACTAGTCTAAGACTGTTATCTGAGTGTAAATAAACCTCAGCTACACATATTTCCGACCACATTCATGAATGGCATCAATGACGTAGTTTATTCAAAGAAGAAACCACCAAAGAAAAACGTCTCGATTGGTTTCTCAAATTACTCATCTCTATACTTGCCAAATGTGTGGCATCCACCTTCCCCCAAACCGAAGGAGAAGCCATCGGCAAGGATCAACAATATGACCTCATTTATGCTCAGTTGGGTTACTTATACACAGTAATACCTGATTCACCGAGACCCGTACCATTCGGCCAGGACAAACTTGGGATGTCTCATGCGACATATGGATTGATTGGTACCACAACACACCACAATCCCTACATCCAGCCACCACCTATCTACAACACACCTCAATATACACTGATATATGGAGGGTTGTCATATTACCCTCCTCCCCTTTACCAACAACCATACCCTGTTTCTCTCCCTCCACCCTGTTAACGATTAAAAACGTTAACGTAGTTTCGCCCGCAAAGTGTTGCTAAAGCCTATTATTATAAAACTAAATAATACTAGTAGGTGGGACTCCCTTGAATTATTGAAGATCAGATGTGTTCATTTTTTTTATATTGTGATGATGTGTGACATGGATTACATGGTTGAGGAGATCTTGTTGTTATTGATTATGATTTGAGCTATGAAGGGTTGATTTCTTATGTTACTACACCCTATGATATTCATTAATGTTATTGCTAAGTGTTCTTATCGCACCTACATGACAAACATGTTAGTGAAGTTCCATGAAGGGAAATTTTGAGAAAGACAAAAATACTATAACAAATGCAAAGTAAAAGAGGATCTAAATCTGTGATTTTATTACACCACATACAAACAAGTGGAAGCAAATAGGGAGCAATGAAATTGTTGAAAAGGTGAAGGATTTAATAACTATCCTATATACTAGACTATATTCTTGAAAGACTTAATGGTTATGGTAAATCATAGCTAGCATTTTAATGGATATACGATTTAATTGAGTTATGTGGTTGATATACATATGGTATCTTGGATAATGGGATGTTGGTGGCTCATTTGACAAAGTAATGGACGTGGATGGTTATGTGGTTTTGCTTTAGTTATATGATGGGAAATGGAATATGGTGATTGCACTATTGGCTTTTAATGTGGTGATGGTTTCGATACATGTTTGATTAATAGTGTTAATGGATAATTTGATGGCATGTACTATTCAGTTAATGACATATGGGTGGAGGTGATGTGCATTTAATGCACGTCATCTTTTCTCTTCCCATTGGCCGCCACCCTAGTCAGGCTATTGTTTGATCTTGTTGATGTGGTTATGCTCCAAAATTTTAGCAAGGAGGAACCACTCGGCCAACTCTCATTTTAAGGAATTCAATTAACAGGATGAGATTTTTTAGTCGAGGTATCCATGGCCGCGGAAACAGAGGTAGAGGTAACTGGAATCGAGGCCCAAGAAGGACTAGTTTCTCCATGCATTTTGATGTTGATTCAGAAGAGCTTGGCCAACTGTTTCATGCCGTATTATTCAATTGGATTGGGTAGGGAATATTCTAACCTAGGCCTGAAAGGCCTCCTTTCCAAACCCCGCAAGCCCCCAGTATCCCTGTACCTCCTCATGTCTCATTAAAACTCGAGGTACCTGAGAATGATGGATGGCAGGATATTTTCCACCCGATAGTCTCCCAACATCATGGCTGGCCCAATTTGTCTTTTCCTACTCCTCCACCTTTGAACCCCATTGTCCAAGTTGCCCCTGACCACTCACCAATGAAATCCTCCCATGCTAGCAAGAGATTGAAAATTGAGGCCCCCCATGCACTTGATAAAGGAAAAGCCACTACTGCCCCTTCTTCACCCTCTAATGGCTCTAACAAATCCGTGTCTTCCCAGATGCATTTGAGGGACAATTGCTCCCACTTGATCAATGAGATTAGGCCTAAAGGCCCTCCATAGTCGAAGGCAAATTCAGGAAAATCGAGAGGTGACAATAGCAATCAAGGAAGAGTTGCATCACAGACTAGGAAATATGGTTTCTGAATTTTATTATCTATTGTTTTATGACAGTTGACTTCAGGGATTTTTGGACAACATGTTTTATTTTGGATATATGAATATTATTTTTGGAAATAATTTCAATTTTCATGAGCTAAAATTTCCAAAAAAGAATATGTTGATGGGAGGCACAAGGAGTTTTGTTTAGCTTAACTAATGGTTATGTCATAATTGTTATGATTGTTATGAACTAATGGGAGTCACAAGGGGTCCCACCAACTAGTTATTATTTAATTATGAACCTTATTATAAATTATTTCCCTTTCCCCTAACTAAAGTTAGCTGAGTCTTTTAATTAACTTAACTAATGAGTTGGTTCAACTACTTCAACCAATTCTAACTTGTTAAAATAAAAAAGGAAAGGGAGGAATAGGGGAGGATAGAAGCAGAAGCATGCTAAGGTTTTCTCTTTGAGTTTATGTTGAGATAATTTAGTTTTCATTCATTCATATATTCATCACAGCCTAATTCTCTTTTGTGATAGCATGGTCTTATTGTAGACAAAAATATTAAGGGCTGAATCAAATCATTCAGACACTTGTTTTTCAGAGGTATTGATCTCTCTTTGATAGTCTGTGTAGACTTGTTTGTTTGTGAATTAATTTTCATGACTGATAAAGGCTATTGTGCAGAGTCGAGTGGGAAGCAATTTATGGCAAGTTGATCCAATGTTTAGAGTTCAGTTTTTGTTTTCTATCAGAGGTCCTTTGTATGTTCCATCGGGGATGTCTAAGTTTGACTTTGGCCCAAGATTTCTGTATGATATTTTGTAAAGAAAATTACTCTTTGGTGAATTGGAATGAAATAAAGGATTGCTTTATGTCTCATCTATCTCTATTATCATCTTGGTGTCTTTACTTATGTTCTTACATTTATTTCAGCAATTGTTATATTCAAAAAATTACATAAAAAGTGAATTTCCAGCAAGCTTTTTGTTGATAAAAGACTAGCCTAAGCACTCGTAATTAATACTTGTGAGTTAGGATGTTATTTGTGTTGGCTATAAACATAGGGTGATATTCTCGTCTACTTTTCTTTAGCCAAGTAAAGTCTGAAAATGTTTGAGTAAGATTATTTTGTATATTTTCCTCAACATTTATTTGGCGACCATACTGGGGAGATCCTTGATATCTCTCCGATTAATTTTTATATTCGATTTTTCATTGATACATATTTCTTTTATGAATTTGATTCTTTGACTATTTTACTATTGATGAGTGTTCCTGTTGCAAGGCATCCCAATCTTTAGCTCTGTCTCCAAGACCAAACCATCATTTCTTTGAACTTATTTCATACTATTTTGGACACTGGTACGACCCATGTTGAGCTTAACTATTCTTGGGAAACAATTGAATGAGATATTAGTGCTCAATAACAATTGGACGCTAGATGTAGACAACCTAGAAATTAGCAGTAACTCTTTGTTTCTTCAAGCCTTGGCCTTTCTTTCATGTCCTTAGACTCTCGTGCTTCTAGAAGAAGAAGAGACTTGTCACCCGTAATCAATCATATTGCTGAAATAGGAAGAAGAAACGTTGTGTTGTTTACCCAAAACAGTGCTCTAAGGAGGAATTTATCTGATCCATCCAGCTCGTCTTTCTTTCCCTCATCTATAATCCACACGATGTCATCTATTGGTGGCTCTGGTGGCAATAGAAGTGCTTCATATTCTCAATATTCATCGTCATCAGTTATCGGTAGCTTATATAGCCACCATATCCCTGTACAATCTACTAAAAACCCCACCAAAGTCATTAAAAAGTATGGGCTTTTTTAGTTCAAAGAAGATTCCACAACCACACCGTGGCATGCATCCTCTCCTCTTGACCTAGCACCTTCTACTCACCCACTTCCGAAGTTTAAGGATCATTTGCCTAAGTTTTCGAGGAATAACACTGTCAGTACAAATGAACACCTTATGGCATTTTCAAATGCTTGTCATAGCATAGGGGCTAACTATTGGTCACTGTAATTGCTTATTTGACTAAACAATCAAGTGCTACATAAATTATCAACCCAGGGAAGTCTGTTTATATCAAAGGCAATCACACACTATATATGCTCAATCTCAAAAGCAATCTAGAGTTGTAGTAAAAGTATATTAATCAAACCTTGCCTTGAACAAACTGAAGTTCTACTTTGAATTATAGAAAAGCAACCTACCTATTGCAGAGTTCAAAGTTTAAAGAAATAATTATCCGAAGAATCCTGGATTACATTAAGAAATAACAACCTAGGAAAGAAATCTTTCAGGATACTGCAAAAGGAAAGACCAACTATTCTGTAACAGAGAACAGGACCCTATTCCCCAAGCAGGAATCTTCAGCACCTATTTCTGATTATCACAGGTTCATGAACTCGTTACTAATCGAAATGATTAACACACACTGAAGGCTAACTATCTCTTAATATAGAACAAGACCCTATTCCCCAAGCAGGAATCTTCAGCACCTGTTTCCGATTAGCACACTTTCATGAACTCATTAATAATAAAAAATGATTGACATGCACTGAAGGCTAACTATCTCTTAATAGAGAACATGACCCTATTCCCCAAGCATGAATCTTCATCACCTGTCTCTAATTATCACCTTTCCATAAATTCACCAAACAGGATTGCTAACTAGAATGATTAACAGTTACCCAAGCACGAATTACATGAAAACAATGTAATAACCAGTAAAGCAGAGTTTCAACAAAACAGAGTTTAGTAAAGTAGAGTTTCAGCAAAACATAATTTAATCAAGGCACAAACAAAAATAATACTATCACACTATAGAACGAATGGGTGAATCTTGTGAAGAAGGTGGGCCCTCCCTTCTCACAAGATTCCCCAGAAACGAAAGGAACTAAGAAGGAATGCTCAGAACAATATTTTATTCATCTGTCAACTGTATCATGTTACAATGTCTGAAGTAAACACGTCCTTCTCTGTGATTCCTTTCTTAGCCAAGCAAAAGGTCCCTTCTAATGATTATTTCCCCTTATTTAAAGAGGAGGATCCCCTCGATACAATTTTATCATCAAATTACATGTGCACATCTGAATCCTATTCTTAGTCGGATCTAATTTCTATACTGGAATAGGATATCCTGATCTCCTGTAACAGAATGCTATTACAATAATTGAAATGGAGTTGAGTGAGGTGTAGCTATTGTAGCTGAAGTAACGTATTCTTTATTTGTCTTCTTGTTAATGCTATTAATGTTTCAGCATTGAAAAGTGCGGGCTGTTTCAGCAACGGGATTTGTTTCAGCAGCGTGGTCTCATGCAGCAGTGATGGTTAATTATGGCTCAAGGTGTGGCTGTTGTGGTGAGTGTAACAACTGCTTCTTGTGTGAATTGTTGTTTCAGCATCGTATACCACGGAGAGTGTAACAACTTCTTCTTGTGTGAGTTGTTGTTTCAGCATCGTAGACCACAGACTGTTTCAGCCATGGGGTTTGTGTGCTTTTGACTGTTTCAGCAACGGGCCTTCAACAACAATGATAATCTGCAGTTCGAACTGTTTCAACACTTATATATTTCTGATCAACGGTTAAGTATGAGAGTAATGTAAAATTATATGCAAAACAGATTAAACATATAGCAAAGAGAAGAGACGTTATATACCTTTGGAAAGATAGGGTAAGGTGATAATGTAATTTTAAATGTGAGTGGAAAAAGGATGTAATGGTAGAAAAAGTGTGAACAAAAAGGTACATTATAGGGTCCTAACATCCCCCCCAACTTAAAAGGTTTCATGTCCTCAAGCAACTTCAATCTGAATCAGAATCTGAATACTGATTGTGAGCATGCAAGTTACTTAAGCAGTAGTTGTGGAAAGTGTTGTCTGTTGGAGCTCTGAATCCTTGAATGCGTTGTAGCCTTTGCAAGATGTTGTTTCGGCCTTCTTGGGAAACTTATGATGAACTTGATATTTCTCTGTTGGCATCCACAAAATAGGAAAATGAAACTGATAACCTATCCAGCTTTCAGCACATTGCTGAACACATTTGATGTAGCTAGGTACCCTGGAGATTGCTGTCTCAAGATTAATGGGGCTAAAGGGATTGTGTTCTTGTCTTTTCTCAGCAGATTATTGCTAAAACATGTTATTTTCTTGTAGGGCAGCGATCTCTGTGGATTTAATGAATTGTTGACAATCCTGAAGCACTATTGTCTCTAGTTGCCAAATGTATTGAGTCATCCTTGGTTTCTTCAAAAACTGATAATACTCTGCAACAAAGGTGGCAACATTTTGTGGTTATGGCCGTATCCAGAGAAGGCAGTTATCCTTGTTATGCTTGGCAGCTAGGAAGTCATTATGCCATATGATCTGATTGTTAAGAAAGGAGGTGAGTGCCCAAATCTGGATATCACTGACAAGAGGGTTAAGGTTAAGCTGTCAGTTCTCAGGGATGGCCTCTTTATGAAGATATAACTCACAGAGGAGGTGTTGATCCATAACATAGGCTTCTGCAAAGGTTCTAACAAAATCTGTTGGATTTAACACTACATGGGGTCTGCCTTCTTTGATTGAGTTAATATGAAAAAATGTAAGTCGTTCCATGAGGAACAAAGAGTAATTGCAGGATGGTTTCCTTGCAGCCAACAAATTTTGTGCCAAGTCAAACATCAGGAGCAATTTTCCTTTTAGCTCTTTATTTTGTTTCTTAAGGGCATGGGATTCCTGGCATGTTTTCTCCAAAGCTTCCCAGTTTGAATAGATATGGTTTAGCCAGAGTAGTCTGTGCTCCTGCAGGCTTTTGTCCTTTGTAATAGTAGACTCTTTTTTCCATTTGTCCATTATTGCCTGCTCATCCCATGGTTGAGTTTTTGTTTCAGCATTGCAAGTGATATGCTGAGGTAGGGTCTGAGTGGCTTATTCCATAAGGGTGTGGGTATTGATCTAGCTAGGAGGGGCAAATTCATCAATAGGCAATGTTTGTACAACTTTATTAACAAAAATAGGGGCTTCATATTTGACAATTGTTGTAGGCCAGGGTTCATTTTTAATTTTGGAAGGTCCTGTTGGTTCTTGTGTAACAACAGGGTTTTCTTCTTTGACTGCAAAATTTGTAGGTGCAGGGGAAGCTCCTAGCATTGGAATTTGAATTACTTTGTAGCCTGCTTGATAATAGATGTCCCCACATTGACTGCACATATACTCTCTACATTGATTCTATGTTGTATTTTCCTCTGTCATGGTCACTATGCGAGCTAGGGTGTACAATTTAAGTTCCTTCTCGTGGGCTTCCTTTACCATGACTAGCTCTTGCTTGTAGGCTTCCAGTTCAGACCTTAGGAACTCATTTTCTTGTAAGATAGAGGCCATTGTTGGTTTTGGAAGAGGGGTGACTGGTTCTTGTGTAACAGTCACAGGCGCACTAGGTGGTTCTTTTGGAGTGGCTACAGGATCGACAACTGATTATTGTATTTCAGCTTCTTAATGTAGAGAAAGTAATGTTGCAGCACCCTGGGCATCTGATTCCTATATCTCGGTATCAATATCAGTAGTTGGTTCTTGTGTTTCAGCTGTAGTTGGTTCTTGTGTAACAGCTATAGCTGGTTCTTGTGTTTCGGCTACTGAATGAGTAGCTGGTTCTTGTGTTTCAGCTATTGAATGAGTAGCTGGTTCTTGTGTTTCAGCTACTTGATGAGTAGCTGGTTCTTGTGTTTCAGCTACTAAATGAGTAGTTGGTTCTTTTGTTTCAGCTACTTGATGAGTAGTTGGTTCTTGTGTTTCAGCTACTGAATGAGTAGTTGGTTCTTGTGTTTCAGCTACTTGATTTAAAAAGGATGATGTCGCAATACATTGGGCCTCTGGTTCTTGTGTTTCAGTGCCCGTGGGTGGAATAGGTAAAAATTCCAGAATTTGGGAGGGTGGAGGTGTATGGGGTTTTAGCCGGATGGGTTGGGGGTTTAGGGTAGTGGCAGTAGTGGCTGCTCTAGTTGAGGTCCTTGTTCGTTTTCTTTGTAAAAAAGGCAGAAAAAGAGGAATTTGCTTTCGTTTGCATGGGGGTTTTTCCTCAGTAATGGGACAGAGAGAGTTGTCTGGTTCAGAATCATCGCTAAGGATATGAACGGTAGGAGTGGATGATTATGGTAATATGTGGGGAGGGCTTGGTATGGTAGGAAGGTTAATTGGATTAATTGGGTCTATAGGCGGATTGTTAGGTACTTCCAGAGGATCTGGAGGGTTTTGTGGTTGTTGTTCCTGAAGATTTTCAGGATATTCAACAACTTCTTGGGGAACTATGGGTGGGTTGTTTAGGAGAGGGTATTTTTGGGAAAAACCCTTTTAGATAAGTAGTTAAGTGAGACAGTGATGGGTGAGGGAAAGGGCGGGATTTTTATCCTTTTTACAGTAATGCGACATATTTTTAAGACATCTGAGCAGATAATAAGGAATGTTCACCAATCTAGCATGTCGTAAATGGGACAATAGGACAAAATCATACTGGTAGACTATCTGGTATCGGCCTTCACAGGTAAGGTAGTTCTTGACAAACTCTACAACTTTTGGCCAAGGAGGTGGCAACGAGCTAAGTCAGACACCCCGACCTTTAGGCTCAATTTGTTCCCCTCGCCAGAGGAAATCCTGTTGGGCATTAAGGATGATATGTTTGCGGTTGAACCAACGAATTCCATTGGTAGGGAGACCCGAAACCTATGCTATATCCTCCTCTTTAACTGAAATTCAAACCCCTTGAACAATGGAATGATCTTCCTAGAGATTTCGAGCAAATTGAAGAACCTGTTGTTGATCAAATCCCTGGAGCCTCTGAAAATAACTCAGCCATCCTGCCTGTAGAAAAATTTGATAGACTTCTGGATATAGTTCTAACAGGGCTGTCGTGGCGGGTTCATACCATATAACAAGGCCTCCCATAGCTAACATCTCAGAAAAATGCACCGTCAGAGAGTCGATTAATCGCTTCTGTGCAAAGTGAGTTTTTCGGGTGAAGGAGTGCAAATGGTGGTAAAACAAATGAAAGGATGGTAAAAAAGAATGATGGTGGTTGGTTTGTGTGAAATGATGGTATAAAATTTCGATATCCC
>JZKD02S0547445.1:982385-999498 GCA_000966675.3 Picea glauca | reverse complement strand
GAATAAATGTTGAATGCTAATTGATGAGTTTTTGTGCAAGAGGGAAGTTTTGGGAAAAAGAGCCCCACACTCATTCACCCCCCCTCTAAGTGTGGTAGGTGTGTCCAACAAAAGTTTCCAAACGAGTAACAAAGGTGGTTTTATATTTATCTTCCCTTTTTACCTTGATTTGATTGTAACCAGAGAAACCATCAAGTAAGGACATCATCTGTGACCCTGCAACTTGCTGCAAAATCATTTCCATATTAGGGAGAGGAAAGTGATATTTTATGCTGGCTCAATTCAATGCACGAAAATCTACGCATAATCTGATTTGACCCGTTGTTTTCTGAACGGGAACCAAATTAGAAACCCATTCTGAATACTTAACCAGAAAGATAATCCCATCCTTCAAGATTTTTTCCAACTCCTTTCGAATAGTTGTTTCTATTGCAAGTTTAAAAGGTACCTTTTTTTTCCTAACTGGTTTTATGACCTCCTTGATAGGAATGGCATGTTGTATAAGAGCGGGATCAAAACCACGAAGATCCTCATAAGACCAAGCAAAAACATCTTGAAATTCACCAAGGAGTCTGACAAACTTCAATTTTTCTTCACCAGAACATTGGGCACCTATTTTAACATTCTTTGGGGACTCGGGTGTTCCAATGTTCAAGGAAATGGTTTCACCCACCTTCCTTGTCGGCTCGTCTTCTTTATGTTTCTCTTTGTTGCATACATCACTCGATGAAAATGAACTTTCTAGAGGAGTCAATCCCTTAGGAATCTTGTTATCTTCCATTGATATAATTTCCTTAGGCTTATAAGGTTCATTTTGAATGAAAGCACATATGCTCTCATCACTAGGGAAGATCTTTCATGATTCTATATTGTGAGGGATATGTGGACGATATAGAGATTTAAAAGTACAATCAGGTATTTTTGGCAGAAATTGTCAATTAGGAGAGGCTGCAAATACAGCTAATCGATCAGCCATTGAGTTTAATTCCCTCTTGACATGAGTAATGTTGAAAGATAGTAGGTTCAAGATAAGTTCCCAAACATTTTGAGTGTATTGTTTCATCGACTTGTTGCTAGGAGAGTATATCTTACATACAAGGTTCACAACAAGCTTAGAATCTCTAAAAATTGTAAGGTGACCACAACCCATATTATAGGCATTTTCAATGCCTAGCAGTAATGCTTCGAATTCAGTAACATTGTTTGTGTAAGAAAACTCTAACCTATAATAAAAATTGTGAATTTTCCCCACAGGAGAGCACAAGATAATACCAACTCTATTTCCTTCATTAGAGAATGAACCATCAAAGTGCATATTCCACATACCCTTATCTAAATCAATTTGTTCCAAGGGAGTGTTATCCTCCTCGAAAAAGATGGAATATACTCCTAAGTCCTCTTCGATATAATTCAAATTAGGTTGCGTAACACTTTCTATGTCTGGTGAAATCCTTCCCTCTCTAAGGACTATGATGTTTTTACCATTTCAAGGAATGGATAAGTGTGTCCCGTCGAGTGAGAGGTATCCACCCGTCAAATCTTACCAATTTCTTCCTAAGATGATCAAGTAGTTACTTATTGGCATATCAATTACCTGAATATTAAAGGTTGTCCTTATTTCATGGTCTGTGCACAAAACCAAGTTCACGTCCTTGATTTCACCTATGGTCGTTTGTTGTAGGCTATTATAAGAGAGCATGCTTTTGGCGTTTACATTTGTACAAGACAGGCCTAGCTCTTCCATAATAATCTTCAACATTACACTTGGGCCCAAACCACCATCAATGAGGCAACAATGGGAAATATTATCCATAATCTTTACAGAAATATAAAAATGGGGATTTTTTTACAGGGTATCTAAATTTATGTACACCTACTTTATTTACAGACTAATCCTCTTCATCTACCTCTTCGGAGAGGTTGGCTACAACAAAATATTTTCCTTCCATGAATTATTTTAGATGCTTATGTTATTCAGGGATGGAAACCATGTCCAAAAGGGTTGCATCTACTTTAATGTTGGCCAAATGATCTAGAATATCTCATTTGGAAGAGAGGAGAGGGGAGGTAGTTCCTTGATTGTCAGGAGCCTTAGGAACCTGAACAGTAGAAGTTGATGAGGATGAGCTCGGGTAGCTAATTTTATCTCTGGCACTCTTCTTTACCTCACATGTACTTTCCTCATGGTGTTCCTCGAAAAATTTACACCAACTATGAGGCATGATGGCTTTAGGATGAAAATTATTTTCATTTGGATTTTTAGAGGGGGGTGCAGAAGAAGATGAAGCTCCGGGGGTAAGAGGAGAGACATTTCCCTTTTTCTCATACGCTATCATACGATTATTCATGTCTTGTACAAGCTGTAAGAAGGTGGACATGTATGTCTGTTTAAGTGAATCTCCCTGAGGAAGACCTGTTCTTTCAAGTTGTTCTTCATACTCTAAAAAAGTATGTAGAGTGGAACCGAGGTTATCAATGGCCTTTTCCTCAATCCTATGATGGTAGGGGGAAGTTAATGCATGAAAGAGGCTTGGTTCTGAGGTTGAATGAGTTCAGGGATTTGATTGTATAACTTGGTGAAACACAAGTTGAAGGACTTGATAGTCTCACCATCCTTATAAGCGATGTTAATGTATTCCCGTAACTGCTCGGATGGGATTTTGGATTTCCCATAGGTGGATTTGAACCAATATAATAACTCCTCCCAAGTAGATAAAATATTAGGATGGATAACGAAGAAATCGGTCACAGCCTTTCCCTCAAGGGAATTGACAAATAAGCACATACAAGTATCATTGTCATTGGCTCCTATGTTGTGACAGGCATTAGAAAATTCCACTAAGTGTTCATTCATAGTGACAGTGTTATTCCCTGAAAACCTAGGGAGATTCTCTTTGAATTTAGGAAGTGGACGAGTAGCAAGTGCCAAGTTAAGATGAGAGGAAACCTGCCACAATGTGGCTGTAGCATCTTCTTCAAACTGAAAAAGACCATACTTTTTAATGACTTTGGTGGGTTTTGTGGTAGATTGGATAGGGACTTGGTGACTATACAAGCTACCAATCACTAACGAAGTTGAATATTGAAATGAAGAGGGACCTATAGTGCCACCAAATCCACCACTAGATGCCATCTTGTGGATAATAGGTAAGGGGAGAAATACAAACTGGATGAATCAGACAAGGTTCTCCTTAGAGCACATTGTTGGTTTGATAACACAAAGTTCCTTCTTCCTATTTCAGCAATAGGATTAATTTTAGGTGATAAACCTCTTCTTATCCTAGAAACATGAGGGTATAAAGACATGAAAAGAAGATCAAAGCTAGAAAAAGAAAGTTATGGCTGATTCCTAAGCTGTCTATGTCTAGCTTCCCAATGTTCTTGGGCACTTATGTCTTGTTGAATTGCTGCCCATGAATGATTAAGCTCATACTGGGTATTAACAGTATCTAAGATGGTGTTAAACAAATTTAAAGCAATTCTAGTCTGATCTTGAAGACTGGGGTCAATATTAATCTTCCTTGCAACATGTACAGTCATTAAGAAATGAAACAATCAAAGAATCAATATCAGAAAAATAGATATATGCGATGATAGTCTAGCGTAAAAAATAAACAAAGAGATATGGAAGATATCCCCAGTATGGTCGCCAAATAAATTTTGAGGAAAATATATGAAATAATCTTACTCAAGCATGTTCATATCTTACTTGGCTAAAGAAAGATAGTCAGGAATATCACCCTATGTTTATAGCCTAAAAAATTGTTTCCTAGTCCACAAGTATTGGTTACAAGGGCTTAGACTGATTTTTTATAAATAAAAGATTGTTGAAAAATTCAATATTTATGAAATTTATGAATATAACAGATGCGAAAGTAAATGTAGAGATGGAAGAAAAAATACCAAGTCAATGATTAACACAGATGAGACAGAAAGAAATTGCTTATTTCATTCCAATTTATCAAAATAATTGTTCTCTTTACAAAATTCCTTGAGGAAGTTTGGACCAAATTCAAACTTAGATGTCCCCGATGAAAACCATACAAAAGGACTTCTGATAGAAAGTAAATAACTGAACTTTAAAAGTTGGATCATCTTTCCACAGATTGTTGCCTACTCGATTCTGCACAATATCCTTTATCAGTCATGAAATGTAATTCACAAATAGAAAAGTATACACATACTATCAAAGATGGATAAACACCTCTAAAAAACAAGTGTCTGAATGATGTAATTCAACCTTGAATCTTGTTGTCTACAATAGGACTCTGTTATCATAAAAGAGAATTAGGCTTTCAATGAATTAAATAATGAATGAAAACTAAATTGTCTCAATCAAACTCAAGAATAGACCTTAGTATCCTTTCTCCTTCTATTCTCCTCATGTTCCTCCTTCTCTTTTTGCCTTTAATAAGTCAGAATTAGTTGAAGTAGTTAAACTACCTCTTTTAGTTAAGTTAATTAAAACTCAACCAACTTTTAGTTTAGGAGGGAAATTAATAAAATAATAATAAGGGTCATTAATAAATAATAACTAGTAGGTTGGACCCCTTGTGACTCCTTTTAGTTTCTTAACAAACATAAATACAACTAGTTAATCAATCAAACACATCCCTCCTTGTGGATCCCATCATCACTCTCATAATTTTGAAATTTAATATCAATGATATTTGAAACCATATCCAAAAAAATATAATATCCAACATATCCAAAAATAGTGTGTTGTCCCAAAACTTCAACAGTCAACTGTTCTAAACAATCAATAAATAAAAACACTCAAAAACCATATCTGCCACTTTTAGAGGAAATATTCCCTTTGTTTCTACTGTCTCCCTTTGATTTCTTTGAATTTTCCTTAGGCTGTGTGGAGCCTTTAGGCATGATCTCACTGATAACATGTGAGGAATCATCTGTCAAATGCATGCGGGATGAAATGGATTTGGCAGAGTCATTTGAGGGAGAGGAGGGGGAAGCAACAACTTTTCCTTTATCAGGTGCATTGAGGGATTTGTTTTTTAATCTCTTGCTTGTATGGGAATACTGTATTGGTGAGTGTGAGGGGAAGCTTGGACAATTGGGTTAACTAGTGGAGGAGGAGCATGTAGAGACAAATTAGTCTATCCACAATGTTGGGAGACTATCAGGTGGACAATCTCTTGCCATCCATCATTTCTAGGGACTTTAGGTTGTAATGAGACATGAGGGGGAATTGGGATACGAGGGACATGCGGGGCTTGGAAGGGAATCCTTTATGGCATAGGTT
Source organism: Picea glauca (assembly GCA_000966675.3). NCBI lineage: Eukaryota > Viridiplantae > Streptophyta > Pinopsida > Pinales > Pinaceae > Picea > Picea glauca. The sequence continues at coordinate 994,235 of JZKD02S0547445.1, read as the reverse complement.
GGACCACCCCTTTTCCAATACAATTAAAAAACCCATCTTGGAATAGCTGGTTGAACTCTTGTGGATATGCATCAAAATGTGTGGAAAACCTTGTCCTTCTAGGGCCCCTATTCCAATTTCCTCTTCCCCTGTTATTCTGGCCATGGCTTCCTCTGCTGAAGAAGCTCATTCATGTATGCAGTGTTTATTAGCAACTAGTTTCTTCAACAAACCATACATGACATCTCTTTAAATATGAAACAAAGTTTGGCTTAACAACACATCAGACTCATGCAATCCAATCCATAAAAATCGTTTAATACTTGTCAATGAGCAGGGGGTGAATAAGGGTTCTGGGATATATGCGGGATTGTATTGAGCGAAAAGTGGTAAAATGAGGGGGGCTATATCATGATTTCTTCTCAACAAATCATCAAACAATCAACTGTATTGTAATAACAAAACACATCAATTGTAACTCATCCCTATGCCATCCTTCAACTGCTATAATACATAGTTTTCATTTAACTATAATTTAATTTTAAGAACATGAAGTGAATAGTGAATCTGGGAAGGTGAGGGGATTTGTAATGTGCAGAAAAGTGAGAGAATGTCACAGAGATAACGAATATTGTTCGTAAAATAAATCAATAATAAATAAACATAACTTTGTACTAAAATCAATACAAAAAATACCAACACCATATCAACAGTTACTGTGTATCAAATTGTTCTTTTTTCCAACATTTAAATTTCTCAAAACTTCTCAATTGGAACAGTCTTTGCAATCATACCCATAATCGAAACAACTTTCCATTCAACAATCCTATTAAGAAAATGCTTGGTCTTTAATTATTTTCTTTCCTTTTAAGAATTTAAAGTAAACACACAACAACATTGCTCCACCTCTATCCCACAATGAATTACTATAAAAAAATCATACACTGTCTACCACTTCACAATCAGCCAATTAAAACGTATGCACAGGTCCCTTTCCAAATCAAACAGACTTCCAAAACATGCCTGATTACATACATTCCTCATCATATCAACCAATAAGTTTTTGCAATGGAACCACAGTCAACATAAAAATTTGAACCTCATCATTGTCGATGCAACCATTTCCAATATGTACGATGATTAAATAATATAAGAACAATGAACCTAACCGAATACACACAGTCACCATTTCCATAATTAGCTATAACCCTGATCGGGCCTAGTGAAACACACAAGTGTTTCCATTTTGCAATTAAGACAACGTTGTAAGAACATAGTGAGTGGAAACATAACGAGAGGATAAAAACCCTCGAATGCATATTATTAATCATTCTCAATCACAACCATTCAACCAATTTAATCATAGAAAGATGCGATAGGGACTCGATGAAACTTTCATAAACACTCCACTTGATAAACCAGTCTTCGACAACCCAGAAGATTCTCGAATGGAGCAGAACAGTTGGGGATTTAATATCAGGCTCTGTCACAAAAAATACAAGGAGACAATCAAGAACGTGCTCATTCAACAATAGCATAGATAAGTGGAGGTCCTCAGGGATATATCAACCGTAGGAAAACATCCTTTCGATACAGACTCAATAGTAAGCCATAGGGTATCCTTATAAATCCTAGTCTGGGCAATGGAACAACAGTTAGCCAAAGAGGAAGACAATGACGGGTAGGATAGAAAAGGCCGATGCACATAGTGTTTTTTATGCCTGCAGAAGAGAGGTGAATGTTAATTGAACATTGACGGTTACAAGGAACACACAGAGATATAACCTCTCTTGATTTTCTTAAGAGCCAAACCATTTGATAAAAATGCTAGTGAGGATGCATAACACCGAGGCATAAATCATATCACTCCATAACCATACAGTATATATCAACATTATGGCCACCCTAATACCAATTCCCAAGATACTTTGGTGCCAAGATACTGAGCATGAGCCCACGACCATGACTCTAGTATAAAAATTACCCAACAACCAACTAGCAATATGAATGCGACCAGATAGGGTTATACTCATGAATGTGAGGAAGCAATCGACAAGAATACACAGAGTGACCCTCAATCATTTTAACACGGAGCATGATATAACCATATTAAAAAAGTCCACAGAGACCCACCACGATTTTAACCAACAGAGAAACCAGCGAATGCACAACTCAACCAAAAACCAATTCTTTTGCTTGCAATCCGAACAATTACATAGTCATTCCAAAAAGAAGAATCACGCATTGACACAGTTGCAATTCTCAGGAAAACACAAACCCAAGCATTAATGAGCCATTTTTTTTCATACACAAGGCGTAATTCATGGATGGGGTGAAAAAGAACCATACCTGTAATAGAGAGCTTAAAAATGGTGAGATGGTTGAGCGTTTTCTTCCCAAGCCTGAAATGTGGAGCTTAACCACCAACAGACCGAAATGTAGCAAAGAACAATACTAGGGTGACAACTTGATGGGGCAAGTATGGAGTGACATGCATTTACTGCACGTTGTTTCCATCTCCTATCCTATTCAATTTCGAAGTACAAGACATCCAACATTCACCCATGCATTAAACCATGTAATCAATTTCCAAACCATTGAAATCTGCGACGATATTCCTTGCCCAATGCACCACCCAACGCATTCATGTTAACCTTTTCCAAGTTCTCATGTCATACCATATGTATTGCAATGTTATATGAGCCCAAAATAATTCAAATGAAAATGGCATAGCCACTAACCAACTGTATAATAGTTATGACTAACACTAACATCTTTTACCTTTTCATTTGCATGTAATCCTTAACATAAATCAAGCATAGATCCTTTCCTTTTAGGATTTTTTTTACAAGTTTCTTCTCTTGTTTTGGTTATGTTACTACTAACATGTTTCTTGTGTGTATGTGGCCAAGTAGTAGATCGCGATGATTTGTGACATGATTAAATCATAGAAACTGTAAATATATGCCCATCACAACATAAAAATAATTCTTTGAATTGCATAAACATCCCATAAAATGCATCATCCACATGTTACTATGTCAAAATGAAACCAAGACTGCATTGTTATCCATATAGGACTATGTAAGTAGCATCGAAACAACAACATAAAATGTGTGATATAACTATCTTCAAGCCTCTGGTCTACAAGGGGGTCACACCTACTAGTATTATATTATTAACATAATTTAAATAATAGGGCTTTAGCAATACTTTGCGGGAGAAATTACTCGTTGCGATTTTAATCGTCAACAGTGCTGGCACTATATGTGCAGGTCTAGAGCTCTAATCTAGAAGTCTAATATAATGCTAGCAACACACTCAAATAATAAAGACATTAAACAATCGAGAAAAACTCTTCACCTAGGGAAGAAACCTGACTTGGAGTGACCATATCTCACGAATTAGGTCATTAATCTATCTGTTGGTGATTTAAATCTATTGTCAATTTAAAATGCGAAAAAAAACTAAGATGTGGAAATCAGTATAAGAAAACATTGAAAACTGGTACCGGAATAAAAAACTAGTGCAAGAATCTATTATGCAAAAAATGAACCTAGGCATGAAAGATTACTATTGTAATTACTCTTTTTACTTAGAAATCTAACTTTGTGATTCATTTACTCAATTCAGATTAGAACGTTTATTTCTACAGAAAAATGTAAAGTAGAAACAAAATAATCTACTGAAAACATTGTCATTCAAGGAATATCAATATACTAAACACGTGTTCTTATAAACAATTAGACTGTTGAACTAATTACCAAAAAAGATTTAAAACAATAAATTATGTTTTCATACTTGAACTAGAAATATATTTAAAGAGGTATAGTGATTAAATAGTACTGCAGGGGTTAATTTAATCTACTTAACTTGTCATGAACAACTTCTTAATAACCATGCTCAGTTCCTAGTGCTCCAATTACAAAGAAGATTTACATTTACAACATGGTGTGAATAAGTCGAGTGAATACATATAGTGAAGTTACAATTAAAAAGAGTGATTACTACAACTGAAAATACATAAAGGAGATTATAAGAAAATGACTACAAAAAGAGATTAGAACAGTAAAGGGAAATTATAATAGTTCTAAGGAAATGGATTATACAGAGAAATTATAAGAGAATGAGTGTAAAGAGAAATTAGAACAACTCTTGCAAAAGAGAGGTTATAAATCTAAATAAAGAAAGAAATGAGACACACAAACTACTGGTGCCCCCCCCGAGAAGTTGTGGTAATCCAACTCACAAATTGATCACAAACTTATCTTACTTTATAAATTTGAATTAAAATGAATAACAGAACCAAGTTTTACAAAGTGCTCCTAAACTGTTTCTCTAAGTCTATCCCATCATGCTAGCGAGCTCAAGTATATATAGAGTCCGAGAGGTTGACCACTGAAAGGGTTGATTCTCTCTCAAAACCAAAAAATCGTCTAATTGTTCTATTAATAGGAAATGAGTCTTAAAATCATAGCTCGAATATAGGAGATAGATTTAAATTTCTAAATCAAAATACAATAGGAGGCATAGCAAGAGGGCGATAATGGGTAAAAAACCCATGTTCTAGTTTTTTCCCGAAAACGCCCACAAGTATGTTAACAACCAAATCTGTTGTGCTCCGAGTTCTATAATAAGGGTCAAATTGAGGGTCAGATCTGTCTGATATAAATTTAGGCTGCCAGATTAAGGGTCGGATTAGCCTGATATAAATTTGGGCTACCGAATGAAGGGACAGATTCGCCTAATATGTAATTTTGAGTTGTCTCTCTTGTGCAAAAATATGGAACGAGTGCCAGAATGAGTATTTGAATCTCAATCCATTTGATCCTGATCTAATGTATGGAAACACCTATATCCCACAATGTCAAGAATTAGTTTATCATTAATAAAACCATAAAATACATTAAGAATAATAAATTAAGCACGAATTCACATAATTTACTTTTATTTTTTTTAATCAAAGCATTTAAATAAAAGACCAACATTTTAAAGTAAATGTGATGGTTTATGGTTAAATGTGATGACATAATAGTGAAATAAGGTGGAAGAAAGAATCAAATTTAAGATCCCATTATATATCAATAACCTCCATGGGCTTCTTGGAAAACTGAACTTTATCCTTTTGTTGAGATGAAGTCTCTGATGTACCATCCTTTATAGGAACATGTTGTTTAGCTGCTGATCTAGTAAAAGGTCTTCTAGATTTGACTGTTTCTACAACAACTGGTGGGGGAAAAAAGGTTTTTTTCCTTTCAACTTCCATGTTTTTCTTGATGGTATTTCCATAGGTGTAGGTTCTACCATAGGTGAAAATTATATGTCAGGAGGTTGTGAGGGACCACCTTCTTCTACTTTACCAGTATCTTGAAAATATTTATCACTCCTGGTCATCCTCCTCTTCTTTCTTGAATCTGAATGCACAGTCTTCTCAACAGGGGTAGGAGCTTGTCTTTTGGACTATGGTGTAGGAGAAATATCTAACTGAAAATATGATGCATCTATGAAAGTTTCCTAGTCATTGTTAGTCTTCTTCAACTCTTCCAGTACTAAGATCTTGATTAAAACAGAGTGAAAAACACTGGTGTCCACCTGCTTAGACATAGCCTGCACTCTATTTGACATCTTGCTAATACTCCTGAAAAGGTAAAAGAGGAGGTTCATGGATTCTTTCCCAGTGAAGTGTAGTAGTAATCTGATATGGTATTGATATACCATATTGAACCCTCCTTCACATGTGAAGTACCTTTGGATGACTTTGAGCATCTTGTCAAAATATTCCAGCATCTGACTTTTGGGCACTTCTTTGGATAGGTTATCTCCTTGATATTCAGGTTTAAATAATTCCTTGGAGAAAGAAGAGTTCAAAGACATGGATTTAAACCACTTCTCACCACAATCAGGTATCTTTGTAGCTACATAAATAGAATTCTTAGAGACGTCAAACTCCAGCACACCCACCTTAGTCTTTGTTCCATTGAAATTAAGTGCAAACTTCTTAGCCACTTTAGGATGCTCTCTTTGCATTTTCTGAAAAAAATTAATCCAACCCACCCTCTAGAAAGCTTCCTTGAAAAATGGTTCAGAATTGATGAGTTGCATGTCATGTGGTTCAACTCTCACAATCTCTCCCCCCTTATGGATCTTCTTTCTTTGATGAGTTTCCATAATTATTGTCTTGAAAACATCTTGTAGCCTCTTATGATAGTTGATATGTGAAATATATAATAAAACAAGTATTTTTAGGGTTTGATTACAGAGATGACATACTTAGGGTTCACCTGATTGAACAAACTTATACACAACAATAGTATGAAGTTGAGAAAATTGCAAGTAGGGAATGATAAGAGTGACAACAATTCAATATGAGTGAAACTGTAGGCAGGATAAAAGAGACAACTCTATGTAAACAAAGGGTTTGTAGCACCAACAACCAGTTTGTAGCACTAGTCTGCAGCCAATTGAACTAGGCTTTATGAAGGACTCGTAAGACTTGCCATGTCTGAGAGGGAACATATAATGTTTGGTTAAAACCTGGGCCTTAGACAAATTTCAATTTTGAAAAGGTTTTGGTCAATCAAAAGATAGAGGGTTTGCAACGCCAGTCTACAACGCATAATTTGCAATGTAAGGTTATAATGGAAAGTTCACAGCGTAGAATTGTCAGTGGGTAATATACTTATTTTCAAAAGGAAACTATAGGCTGACCCTGTGAGATAGAAATATTGAACAATGACCAAGGTTTAGAACACCAGAACTGTGGGTTTTAATGGTGAAGAGATTTGGCAACACATTGAGCATTTAATAGTTTGTAGCACAAGAATAATTCACAACAAATTTACATTCTCAATCAACCATTTAAGTAGCATGCAATCATCAAAGGAGTACCTGGCATGTCTGAACTTAGGCTAGTGTTTTTTGAACTCAATTTGGACTTAAATGGAAGCATCCAATTATTTTCAATAAACTATAGCCAGTTCACAGCACTAGTCTGCAACGCCAGTTTTCAAACTCCAGTGGCTTGCTTCATGGGAACTATTAGAATTGTTCCTTGACATAATCCTAAAAATCATATTGAATTGAATGCACTGAAGATGATGAGATCTCCCCTGACACATTTTCAAATTGCAATGATGAGAGATTAGTGCATAAGGTACTTCTTGGTACGCTGTGAACTTTTAGGTGAGTTGGCTGCAAGTAAATATGACATCCGACTTGACCTTTAAACGATTCGAAAATGACATAATGGAATTTTGTGTACACACCCTTAAGACAAGACATATGATGATGATGATTTTAAGACCAAGGTTGAGACCCATGTTGAACCTTATTTCCTTCATGATAATAAATAATAGCATGACACCAAGGCTCTAAACCGAGACTAAAAACAAGACTATGCTTATGGAAAAATAAAAAAATGAGTTATGACATGAGATATAACCCAAAGCCTAAAATTTAAATACCCTATGATTCAAAACAAGACAAATACAAAGATGTTTTGACCCCTACACATAATATGTGCTAACATTTGGCAAATAACTTGTACAATTTGTGTATCTTACATTATGGAAACACAAAGCTCCATATAATTTTTATGAAGTTCAAAATGCTTTCTTGTCTACTTTGAAGATGTTATTCTATGGTCCCAACACATCAAGATTGTCTATCAAAGTTTCAATTTTTGAAACCTTGGATGGTTTTAGTTTCATAATATTATATGGCTTCGAGGAGAAACCCTCCTTACTTCCTTTCCATGTGTCAGATACATTATTTTTTATTGAATTTTGTAAACAATACAAGATCTAGGCACACTTCTTCAACAAGAAGAGAAAAAAACAATTCATTTCATTACCTTGGAAAATTGGGGAAATCATTGTCAAAAGAATTTACCAATGGGATGAATTTTCTAATCATTTTGATAATTTCAAACTAAGAGAATTCCCTGAAATTCCAGGATTTGACCCCAATGATTTTTACAACACATATGTCTACAATTGACTATGGCTCATCCTTTGTGAAGACCACTCAATTTAAATAAGGAGGTGGGGATAATCAGAACCCCATGGAAGCCATCCTTGACAAATTTCATGGTTATATTGACACCTTGGACATCACTAATTACCAACATAAATAGAAGGGGTGAACCACGAGAAGTGGTAACCCTAACCCCACTTCACCTAATGTGTCACAGAGGAATTATTCAACAAAAAACTAAACACACGGAAGAAATATTGGCCCAAGTAATTCCCATTCAGGAAATTTTGGTGATGGAGGGGATGAAAACCCCCAAAAATGAAACATTGGGAAAAATCATATTTCCCCTGTAGCACTCAAAAGGAAAAGAGATGTAAATCAACAAGGAGAAATTCCAATACATGGACCAAAAGACATGAAAGTGGATGCAGAAGAGGAAGAGTCTGATTGGGCCGCACAAAGATTGGTGGAAAATAGAGAAATAACGCAAGATATGGCTTGTCAGGAGTGATTAATTTTTTAAGAAGATTATATCAAATTACACCATGCGGATTTCAACAGAGAATCTAAAAAATTGTTGATTGAAAAAATTAATATAAAAAATGAAAAGGTTTTTGATAAATGGAACTATGAGATTGATCTACATGAGGTAAAACCCTCATGAAGTAACTAGAGAAGCACTCAAGTCCTCAATTGATGAAATTGAAATAGAAAACCAAATCTTGAAAAAAAAAAAAAGAGAATTAGAGAATTCCTCACTGTCGAATCCTTTATTTGTTGAAACAATTGCCAACCTCTCAATACTTTGGAAGACATTCCAGAATCTAGCTCTAGCATAAGGGGTGCTTCAAAATTATTGACAACCATGAGACAATACATTGGAGAGAATTTCCAAAAATATTTTCCTCGATCTTTGAGATATGGGAATTGGGTACTAGTTCTACTATACTTTCTTCAAGGATTACAAATTTCAAACAATATCTCCAAAAGGACCTGGATAATGATGGAAAATTCTACTAGGAAGTTGTTGGCACATTCTTTGTTTAAATATCTAATATAAATGACATGCAAAGGAGAGAAAAATATCTCCCATCAAAAATTAGATTAAGGAAGAATAATGTTGGAAGGTTAAAAATGATTGAATGTTTAAAATAATTACTCGAGGAATGTGATGACATAAATGGAAAGAGGGGTGATTTATTTCTAAAACTTTTTGATTTGAAAAAAGAGTTGAGGGGATGACATTTGATAATGGATTCAATTCTACTCTCTAAGGATCAGTTACAAGAAAATTTGGATACCTTAAAAGTTTCAAGGGAACATGAGTTCAATGAAATAATTGAATACTCGGAAAAGGAAGTAGAAAAGTGGTTGATTCACTATTTAAACAAGAATGAATATGTTGAAGACATGTTGCACCAACTCAGTTTTGATATTAGAGATATTGAGAAAGAATTATTCAATGCAAGGATTAAACATGAGACAACAGTTTCTCCCATGCAGGAGTATATTGAATTATGGTTAAATAAATCATTGATACATATAACTAATCCAGATCAGCCAAAGTTAGTTACAACCGCTATTGAACCTGCAGCTGAAAACTCTACAAAAATCACTCCAACAAGCAACTAGAGAGACTTGTCCATCCATCATAGTAACTCAAATAGTCACATTATTTCTTTTCCTCGGTTTGTAGTCACCCAACATTTATTGTTTCATAATCTATGAAAATCAAAGAATGACCCCTAATTGTTTTCCTTTTTTGTCTTCCAAGTCTTTCTTTAATTTCATGGTCCGCAGGAGCCCAATCCTAGTCCTCTTTGAATGAAAAATTCCTTTTACTTTTTCATTAACATTTCAGCCATTATTATTTTCAATGCAAACATTTGTATATTGTTTTAGGATCCCTAGAGAACTATTCAATGCATTACATTAGTTATTTCGCATACTTTAATTTTAAAGCATGAGGTTTCAAATGTATGTCTATCAAAATATTTTTGGAGTCTAATGTAGTAATCATGTCAAGTTCTCTATGAATGTGGGTTGTGTTTCTTATCTTGTTCAATGATGTTTTGTTTTGATCATGCTATGATGAAAATGTTATCTTTTCAGATTCCTTATCCTTATATTTTACTGTCTTGTATCATATTATGAATATTCATTTCCTGAATGAGCCTGGTCCTCTCTCAGGCCTCCTTTTCATGTGAATATTTATTTTCTGAAAACTTAGTCTTTTATAACCTTCTTTGTAAAGTATGAGATAATTATAGAGGAGTACCACCTCTTTAAAAACATAGGGGGATTTGTCCTCATCATGTTATCTTAAAGATATTAAACCATATTTTAGATCAACAACTTGGACCAAGATTCTTCATATTAAAAATGTGTGCATAGATCTATATAAAAAATATTGGTTGAAATAGATATAAAAGAGGAATATTGGATTTCATTGAAATAGTAACATGATTTAAGGTTCATGGACCTAAAATGGTATAAGATTTCATGTGGATGGCCATATTGTTGAAGATTGCACATGCATTTCTATGAAAATATGTTCTGCTACTGCTCCATGAAACAAAATTGTAGCTGATAAATTAGGCGAACACACATCCTGCATGTAACCCATCTATTATCTTCAAATTTCATGCTAATAAACTATGTTGAAGAAGAAAAAAAACCACCATTCAAGCTACTGCTAAGTGTCTAGTGTTGTGATATACCAGCTAGCCTAGATTAGTGCTAAAGAATTATTTCATATCAGCTTATTTGATTTTGGTGGACTTAATAAAACCTTCATATTCTCAAATCACAACATTTTAGTTCTCAAAGGATTCATGCCTACTTAGAACACATATGTTAATAATACTAAAGAGAGTTACATTATAGTGAAATCATTTGATTTTTCATCATTGAAGAGATGAGGGGGATGAACATACTCAAGGACATATCTAGGAATAGGAAATTACTTTTATTTCCTTCACCCTTTTTGTCTTCACTATCATCTCTAGATTATCCACCACCCTTCTTATCATCATCCCCTCCTCCCTTTTTGTTTTCTCCACCACCCATCTTGACCCCAACACCATCCTTCTTATCCCCACAATCACCACCTTTCTTCTTATCCCCTCATTTTTCTTGTCTCCATCCTTATTTTCCCATACCTAATTGTCTCTATCCTTCTTCTCTGGAATGCTATCCATATAATTCCTAGTCTCCCAATGGAGATATAATGGCTCAAATTTGTTATTATTATTAATGAATCAATGGATCAAATGTAAAGATTAGAGAAATTTATATATTTTTTCTTTTGTTTATGGTTGATCATGGGGGGTGTTGTGGGATTTGGAAGCCAAGCCAAGAAAAGTTTTATTTTTCTAGCAATTTATATATTGTAGAGTAGAAATCATGTTGGGGGGGATTACAAAAGATCTACCTTGGATGTGGGTTGATGATCTTAGCTAATTCACTTTCATTGTTCTATTCATGTTATTGAATGTGGTGATTGGAACCATTATCTTAAATTACTTATAGATAGGGAAAATTTTAAGAACTACCCCTATGTATATAAGTATATAAATGGGAAAATCCCCATGATACACAGGAAAATTTAAAGGCTATTTTATCAATAATGTAATATGTATATATAATTTTTTGGTGAATATTTTATTGAATTATAAAATCTTGTCAATTATTAGTGAATCTTTCACTAAATGTCATTGTGACATTATCATAAGTTCCCATAATAAATCTTTCAATGTCATGGGTGTTAACTTAACAAAATATGTAAAACAAGAAATTAATGTAATTCTTATTGAAATGTTCTAACTATGGATATTACAACATATGGAACACATATAAATAGGTGAATCCATGACTATGTGTCCCACTTTTTATTCA
>JZKD02S0547445.1:961023-975795 GCA_000966675.3 Picea glauca | reverse complement strand
GGTAAAAGATCAACAAAGAATAAGCACTAAGTCATATGAAGAATATGATGAGAATAATGAAAATAAAGAACAAAAAATCTCAAATTTACAAGAAGATGATGAATCAGATGAAGAAGAGACACCCAAACAAGAAGAGTCAAGATAATAATCAACATCAAATCCTTCCTCCATAATTACTCAAAAGAATCACCATGCAAATCAGATAATTAGTGAGAAAGACCAAGGTGTACAAACTAGGAGAAGGATAATCAAAGACACTGAGCAATCATATATAGCCTTCATATCCATGGTGGAACCCAAGAACTTTAATGAAGCTAGTAAATATGTAAACTGGTTAAAATCAATGAATGAGGAACTGGATCAGATTGAAAAGAATGACACTTGGGAACTTGTTCCTAGGCCAACAAATACAAATGTAATAGGATCCAAATGGGTCTACAAAAATAATATGAATGGGCAAGGAAATATTGTAAGAAATAAGGCTAGGTTGGTCTGCAAAGGGTATGCTTAGATAGAAGGAATGGATTTTGATGAAACATTTGCGCCCGTAGAAAGATTAGATGTTATTAGAATGTTTCTTGCCTATGTTGGTCATAAGAAGTTTCAAGTCTATCAAATGGATGTCAAGTCATCTTTTCTAAATGGAGATCTAAAAGAAGAAGTCTATATGGAACAACTAGAGGGTTTCCAACTGTCAGATAACCCTGACTTTGTTTGCAAGTTGAAGAAAGCCTTATATGGATTGAAACAGGCTCCTCATGCCTGGTATTACAGACTGGATAAGTATCTTCAAGACAAAGGGTTCAAGAGAGGAACAATTGACTGCAATATATATATATATATATATANAGGCTCCTCATGCCTGGTATTACAGACTGGATAAGTATCTTCAAGACAAAGGGTTCAAGAGAGGAACAATTGACTGCAATATATATATGTATATATATATATATATATATATATATATATATATATATATATATATATATATATCAAAACATAGGATAATGATTTGCTCATTGTGTTGGTCTATGTAGATGACATCATCTTCGGAAGTAATAATGCTTCATTGGTACAATGGTTTGCTTCTGCCATGCAGTCTGAATTTGAAATGTGTATGATAGGGGAACTGTCATTTTTTATTGGTCTACAAATTACTCAGAGCTTTGAAGGAATATTTCTTTCTCGGGAGAAATATCTAAGAGAATTGTTGAAAATATTTCAAATGGAATATTCTTCACCTCTTAGCACACCTATGGTCACTGGATGCAAGTTAAGAAAGGATGATCACTCACCTGATGTTGATCAGAGTTCATATAGGTCTATGATAGGCAGTGTGTTGTACATCAAAGCATCTCATCTAGACATAATGCATGATGTTGGAATGGTAGGAAGGTATCAATATGCACCTAAACAAAATCATTTGATAGATATCAAAAGAATATTTAGATACTTGAAAGGAACAATGAACTATGGCCTATGGTATCCTAGGAATCAAAATTTTCAATTATTTGTCTATTCAAATGTTGATTGGTCTAATTGCATGGATGAAAGGAAAAGCATGAGTGGAGGTGCATTCTTCTTAGGAGATTATCTTGTAGCATGGTTGAGCAAGAAGCAAGGTTCCATTTCCTTATTGACTATAGAAGTTGAATACATTACAACTACCACTTGATGTACCCAAGTATTGTGGATGATTCAAACACTTGCAAACTTGGAGGTAAAGTATATTGCAATGATCCCAATTCATTTTGATAATACTAGTGCAATTAGTGTGTCAAAGAATCATGTATTTCACACCAAGGCCAAGCATATACCCATCAAGTATCACTTCTTGAGGGAACATGTAACCAACATTATTGTTTCTTTGCATTATATTCCATCCAAAGATCAGATTGATGATATCTTCACTAAACCACTTGCAAAATATTAGTTTGATTATCTACGCCAGAAGTTGGGCGTGACCCTATTATCAAGTTAAAATAGTCTATCTAATCAGAGGGAGAATGCTCTTAGTATATCTGATCAGGGGGAGAGAGATTATTGTATCTCTAATCAGGGGGAGAATAGAGTCACTCTTAGTTTTCTTTGACATTGATGTCAAAGGGGGATAAAATGTATGGTTTGGATACTACAGTTCGAGGTCTAAGTAGAATGGTGCATCCTTTTAGGGTTTCCATCAATACCAAAGGGGGATATTGTTGGCATGTTTACAGGAAAAGTGTGCTTTTCATTTATGGAAAGAACAACAATGACGATGGCATATTGGCAGCGATGATGGAAAACAGGAAAGCAGTGATGATAGCATCAGGAATGGCTAGACTGTGACAATGTGGGGGTTTGGAGCAGCTTTCTTGTGGTGCTAGTACTTCATGGTGTTACTTCTTGCATATTACTTGTTGTTTTGGTGGAGTTACCTAGGGATTCAAGCAACATTAACATGATTGGGGGAATCATACACTCTTGGTGAGGGAGCCCAAAGGTTCTGCATGTGTATTATACTTTCATAATGATATTAAAAACAATAGGCGCTCATCTCCTTGGCATACTTTGGAACACCTTGGGGGTATGATGAGGATTTTATTGATGATGTACTATTGGAATATTGTGATGGAGAACCCTAGCTCTTGGAATGTCTATTGTACACCTAACTCCACTCTACATTTCACATCTAACTACATGAATAAAAATGACTAATTGTAACTGTTAGTGAATCCAAAGAGACTCAGCATGACCACCAGAGAAGAGGAAGGGTCCCAAATTTTTTGTGAAGAGGAAGGGTCGCTATTCTCTTTATGGCAGAGGATTTTGAAGGGTCATATTTTTTATCAGGCATGGGACTTGGAGGAGAGGTAATCTTTTTTATCTATGTGTGGATAGATATGGGTCGATTTTTTTTATCCAGGGGGGACTTAGAAGGGTTGAATTTATTTTGAGACAGAAGGGTTGCACCTTTTTCACCCAAAAACAGAATGGTCACACTCCTATTCAGCCAAAAACAGAAGGATCACATTTCTTTTCACCCGAACACAGAATGGTCACACTCTTATTCAGACAAAAATAGAAGGGTCGCACTTATTTTCAGGAAGAAACAGAAGGGTAACACTTCTTTTTCCAAAAACACAGAAGGGTCGCAGTGCATGACCGAAGGGTTTCATTTTTTGATAGAAGGGTCACACTTTTTCACCCTTACACATAAGGGTTGCATTGCATGACCTAAGGGTCACATTTTTGGATAGAAGGGTCACACTTTTTCACCCTTACACAGAAGGGTCGCATTGCATGACAGAAGGGTCACATTTTTGGATAGAGGGGTCACACCTTTTCACCCTTACATAGAAGGGTCACATTTCATGATAGAAGGGTTACATTTTTTGATATAAGGGTCTCACTTGTTCACCTTGACACAGATGGGTCACGATTTTGAAGGAAAAACCCAAAACAAGAGGAGAGGCATGAGTTTTTTGTCTATATAATCATTCATGCACTTAGAAGGGGTGGTAGGAGATGAAGAGTATAGAAGAGGTACAACATATAGAATGTAGATGAATCACATAGCAATAAATGCAGAAGAAAATTTGAACAGAAGAGTATAGTGGAGTCGCAGAGCATAGAAGCAGAAATATGCAGAAGTTGAATAGAGAATAGAAGTTAAAGAAGGAAGAGGAGAGATTGAGCAGTAACATATCAGATCAGAGTCAGATCAAATAAGTAAGTTTTGTAAGATTCAATTAGGGTGGTAGGGTGGTTCTAGGGAGGATTGTAGTCCTCTAATTTCTAGTTGCTGCTAGAAGATATTCTGGGAGTTGGTCCTTCCATCTAGTAGGTGCTCTCTGCAAGTTGTAGCTTGATATCATAGGTTGTAGCCTCATATTTGAGTTTGTGCTCAAATACTATGATGTACATGAAAGTTGGAGCTTGATTGACATCCGAAGAAGAAGAAGAGATTTTCTCCCTTTATGGGTTTCCTCATGAAAATCAGTGTCTCTGTGTATTCTATGTGATTGATCAAATATTATATATATCTATGCAACAAATTTAATAATAATATAGAATGATTCAGAAAAGAACAAGAAAAATTTCAAGCTTATACATATATAACTTATTCACTTCCCCCTCTCAGTTATATTTCCATCAAAAAATACAATAAAAAAGTAGTATTTTTCTTTCCCTCCAAAACTATTTTCCCTTATGGTTGGAATCATCATCTTAAATCCTATTGGCTCTTTTAAATTTGATGTTGATAGCATATTTTTTTATTTGAGTCCCATTTTTCACCTCAAAATCTATCTAATGACTTTTCATTGACATTTGTTTACATGAATATCCATAAGATTATTCTACAGTTGTTCTTTTATGTTTTGATTATGGGGTTGTAATACAAATTGATGGTGAGTCAAAGATCATAAATCCTATCAATATTCTTTCACAAGGAATATCCATCCAAATTCATCTAAACTAGCCAAGTGATCCTTCACCGCTCACCACCAGGCCTAACCCCCCTCAAAGTTTATAACCAAGCTATCTGGGAATCCTTCATGCTCCCCCCTATCACCTAGGTATATTCTAAGTCTAGACTTTACCAGTAATTTACCAAGGGTATGTATGCCTAACTAGGTCTTACAGTCATATGCCCATTTAAATTCAACTCCATTTTTGTCATTGTTGCTATCCCGACACTTATGCTACCATCATCTAGCCTTGATGTTCATCTTCCACCATTTGTTGCACAAACTCATGCTACCTTCAAACCCTTGGGTTCCATATCTAAATAGGGGCAGTAGACACACCTTCATGCTCACATATCCATGCTTCTTTATCACTATATGCATCAGATTGGTCCATTTCCATTACTTCTCCATATTTTTAGACTTCTCTACCACTTGAGACCACAATGCTTTACTCCCAACTATTGTTAGGAAATGAAAGACACTTCCACACTAATACTAGCAGAAGAGAATAAGAATTTAATCAAGAACTCAAATGACACAAGCAATCACACAGTACATCGAGATTTTACCATAGAAACCCTTAACCGGGAAAACCAACATTCATTTGAGTGTTTTGTGCTCTTATTGTCTTATTCAATAAAAATAAAAGGTTACATGTCTGACCTTGGTCCACAACTAAGACATAATCGACATCATACCCTCTTGCACAAGAAAGAAAAATCTTGTAGCCAATTCAGATTACATATGCATGTCCAACAACCTACGATTTACACATGCATTAACATATTTTGCATTATCCTTTACAACCTTACAACACGCCTCTTTATAGGATTTACAATAGGAAAAAACCTAAAGATTGGCACAAAAAAACGGTTACATATCCATGCATATCATGGGATAAAAATCCCACAAATATAAGGATTCTATTACGGTCAACTCCAAGTCTGGTTTACCAATCGACTATCTTTCATTTAGTCTCTATTCGGTCATCTCATGCTCGCACTTTGACCTCTTGTTAGTTGAATTTTCATTGATATCTTCAACTTCGACTTTACCCAGTCGACTTCCTTGACCTTATGTTTGTTTTCGATCTACCTCGACTTTGACCTATTGTCAATCCACCTCGACTTTGATCTATTTTTTATCCACCTTGACTTTGACTTGTTGTCAATTCACCTCACCTTCAACCATCAGTCGATTCACCTCGACTAGACTTTCACTGCAAAGAATATAACAACCCAACATTATCCCACTTGTTTTCTTCTTTGTTGAAACATGAGATTCATGAACTTGTGTTCACACACCCAGAGTAGCAATTCCCATTTCCTTTCTACACCAAGAGAACTTCATATCACTCACAGACTTGATCAAAGAGTGTACTATGTTTTCCAACGTGTTTAATTTCTCCAGTAGCACCTTGTTACTTTCTACCATATCTCTTATGAAATGGTATTGTACATCAATGTTCTTAGTCTTTGAATGATAAGCAGGGTTCTTTGCTAGAAATATTGCGCTTTGATTGTCGTAACTTACCTTCATAGATCTTTGCTCAAACCCAATTCCTAAACACAACTTTTGAATCCATATTGCTTCTTTTCTTCCATGAGTGGCCACCATGTATTCAACTTCTATTGTTGACAAGGCTACAATCACATTTCTCTTACTCATCCAGCTTATTTCTCCACCGAACATCTTGAAGACATATTTGTTAGTTGACCTCCACCGATCCATATATCTAGCCCAATCAGCATCGACAAAGCCATGTACATCTAATTTACCATTATCACCTCCAGGTTTTCCTTGGTATCATATAGCATAGTCCTTCATGCCACAAAAATACCTAAATACTTACTTGACAATTTTCCAATGCTCCTTTCCAGGTGTCGACATGTACCTGGTCAACACTCCCACTGCATGGGAAAATTCTAGTCGAGTGCAGACCATCACATACATTAGAATACCAACCGCACTTGCATAGGGAACACGTTCCATGTCCTATATTTGTTCCTGTGTCTTTAGACATTGTTTAGCAGTAATCCTTTCTCCCATAGGAATTGACACCTTCATCGGTTTACAATATTGAATGTTGAATCATTTCAGAACTGTTTCAATATACTTCGTCTGATTCAACCAAATATTTCTAGCGGCTCGATCTCTCTTAATCTCCATTCCCATAATGAAGTTAGTTTCACCGATATCCTTCATGTCAAACTTGGAGGATAACTACTTCTTCACCTCCTTTATTGTGTCCATGTTATTTCCAATCAACAACATGTCGATGTCTACATATATGAAACGCCTACTTTCGTCCTTGGAATATATGTAGTGATCATATTTACTTCTCACAAATCCAAAACTAAGGATGTATGTGTCAAAATTTTGGTACCACATCCTTGGTTATTTCTTTAGACCATAAAAGGATCTTTTGAGTTTGCACACCAACTCTTTCTTGCCCCTTGCTAAGAGTCCTTCAGGCTGTTTCATGTAGATTCATTTTTCTAGGTCCTCATGTAGGAATGTTTTCTTAACATCCACATGTTCTATCTCCAGATTGAATGCTACAACCAAAGACACCATTACTCTAATTGAAGTTAGTTTTTCAACTAGGGAAAAAAACTCACCGAAGTCGACTCCCTCAACTTGGGAATATCATTTCTCTACTAGTCGAACTTTGAAATTCTTGACTTCTCTTGTGGCATTCATATTCTTCTTGAACACCCACTTAATACTGATGTGATTTATTGAAATAGGTAACTTGACTAAATCCCATGTCTCATTCTTGTACAAGGATTCCATCTCTTCCACCATGGCGTCCTTCCATAGTTTACCCTTTGTCGAGTAGACTACCTCACCTACCAACTTGGGCTCATCGTCGATGGTAGTTAACATGAATGTGGAAAGGAATTCGGGTGGAATATACCTTTAGAATTTTTTTCTTTCTCTTTCTGACCTCCTTATCATCGTATTCAATTGTTCCACCTTTTCCTCAGATTCAGTCGACTCATCTGAATCATCCTCTTCATTCCTCAGTTCAAACTGCACTGTATCAGAATTATTCTTGGTCTGAACAACTTCCTCAAACTCAGAATTACCTACGACTTCTATAAAGACCACATCTTGACTGTACATTGTTCTCCTTGATGCAGGATCCCAAATCTTATATCCTTTCATCCCTTCTTTGTATCTAATGAAAATACATTTTATTGCATTCTTATCGAGTTTTCTCTTCTTTTCCTTGGGAACATGCACAAATGCATCACAACCAAATACTTTGATATGTGCCACCAAAGGCTTCTTACCATACCATACCTCATTTGGAGTCGTGTCGACTAGTGTTGATGAAGGAGACATATTCACCAGATATCTTGCAGTCTCGATTGCCTTCGTCCATAATTCTTATGTGAGCCCAACACCACTGAGCATGCTCCTTGCCTTATCCATCAACATTCTATTCATTCTCTCAGCAACTCCATTTTTTTGTGGGGTATATGGTGTGGTATTTTGGCATGCTATGCCACAATTCTTACAGAACTAATCAAATTCCTTTCCACAAGATTCACCACCATTGTCAGTTCTCATCACTTTAATCCTCTTCTCTGTATGGTTTTCCACAAGATCTTTAAACTCCTTAAATCTCCGAAAACCTTTGAATTCTTACTCAAGAAATATATCCATGTCTTCCTGGAAAAATCATCTATGAAGGAGACATAATACAAGGATCCACCAAGTGAAGGAAATGTAACTAGGCCAAACACATCACTATGAACGTGTTTTAGAATCTCATTTTCACTTGTCACTCCATATGGGAACCTCACTCGAATTTGTTTCGCATATATTAAATGTTCACAAAAGTTGACTTCTAAACCACATTCAGGAAAACCTTCAACCATACCTTTTCTTTACATAGCTTGAAGTCCTTTTTCTCCATTTTTTCCCATCCTCTCATGCCATATCCTGGTTGGGTCGATTTCATCATTTCTTTTCGAGTTGATTTGAACCAAATTAGCTCAAGTCGAGTCGATTTGTGTCGACATTGAGTCGAGTCAATTTGCAGTTGATTCGATTTCAGGAGAAACGATGTTGTTCCATCCAGTCAATTTGAAATTCGCTAACATATTGTACAGGGTACCAATTTGAACTCATTTCATTAATACCATCACACCCCTGACCATCTTGCATGAATCCTTCTGAAATAGAGTATGCACACCTGCATCACTTATCTTGTTGACAGATATCAGGTTTCTTGCCAAACCCGGAATGTGTAGCACACCTGGAAGGGTCCTTTTCCTCCCATCCTGCAGTGTCAGTCAGACTCTTCCTTGTCTGACAATTCTAGTTGTCGAGTCAGCCCCCTAGAATACATAACCCCCATCATATCGTTCATACTCACAAAACCATTATTTATGTGGTGTCATGTGATAGGATGCTCCTGATTCGATCAACCAAACATATTGATCTGACTATGTACTGTTCGATGCTAGGTACACAACACCTCCCTTGTATGAGGTCATATTTCTCTCAGTCGACTAATTCTCATCAGATCCAACAATGACTTATGTTTCCTTCTACTTACAATCCTTTTTATAATTCCTAGCTTTACCGCATTTCCACCATCTTCGCGTCGTTTGAACTGAGGATTTAGATCTACCCTTCGACTTAAACTTTCTACCAGAGAATATGTCTTTATCTCTGTCTGTTGGTCGACCTCTCACTAAAAGAGCATATTTGGTCAATATTTCCATGTTCTTCCTTCTCATTTCTTCTGACAGTAGAGAAACAACCACATCCTCTAACGCTAGTGTGGTTGTATTACTCCCAACAACCACGACTATGTTATCCTGAGAGTCTGGCAAAGAACATAATAGGATAATACACTTATCTTCATCAGTGATCTTAATATCCACAGACAATAATTGTCTTAACACAGTATTAAACGTGTTTAAATTCTCAGTCATCAAACTTCCATCAGTCATCTTCAAAATATACATTTTCTTTCTAAGAAACAACTTTTTTACCAGATATTTCGACAGGTATAAGCTTCCCATCTTGTCCCACAGTTTCTTGGTCGAATATTCACCTGAGACATTCATCATCACCGAATCTCCAAGTCAAATCCAAATCATACTTCTTTCTCTTCTTTCGATTTTCTCCCATTCTTTCGTCGAAATTCCTATCGGCTGGGTACCTAGACAGACCGTTGTCCATTGTTATCAATCTACAAGAAGATATTCCATTTTAAGATTCCAAAGCTCACAATTTTTGCCATTGAATATTTCTATCTCTATTAGGGAATTGCTTGCCATTATTTACTATGATATTTAACATAATTTATGAATTATGACTCTTACTATACCTAGGGTTTAGTTCTCAGATTCAAGATTTGCAAATCAAGATCTGATATACTTGTCAAAGCATAACACCACTCTGATAACTCACTTGTTAGGGAAGACCTAAGCTCTGATACCACATGTCAGGAAATGAAAGATACTTCCACACTAATCCTAACAAAAGAGAAGAATAATTTAATCAAGAACGCAAATGAAATAAGCAATCACACAGTACATCGAAATTTTACCTTGGAAACCCGTAACTGGGAAAACCAACATTCCTTTGAGTTTTATTCTCTCTTGTTTTCTTATTCAATCAGAATAAAAGGTTACATGTCTAACCTTGGTCCACACCTAACACACAATTGACATCATACCCTCTTGCACAAGAAAAAACAACCATGTATCCAATTCATCTTACATATGCATGACCAACAACCTATGATTTACACATGCAATAACATAGTTTGCATTATCCTTTATGGACTTACAACATGCATATTTATATGACAAAAGGAAAAACCCTAAATATTGGCACCTAAAAACGGTTACAGATCCATGCATATCATTGGCTACAAATCCCACATAATCATGGGATTTTGTTACAATCGACTCCAAGTCAGGTTTACCATTCGACTACCGGTCGACCTTCATTCGGTCTCTAATCGGTTGTCTCACGCCTGCACTTCGACCTATTATCGTTTGACTTGTCATCGATATCTTCAACTACGCCTTTACCCAATCGACTTCCTTGACCTTTGACTTGTTGTCGATCTACCATGACTTTGACCTGTTACTGATCCACCTCGACTTCAACCTGTTGTCGATAAACCTCAACTTCAACTTTCTTTCGATTCACATGGACTTCGACCGTCAGTCAATTCACATCGACAATACTTTCACTGCAAATAATATAACAACCCAACAACTATCACTAAGCACTCCTCATTCCTACAAGCTCATTTTTGGTGGCTCTTGCATAAACTCCTTTGAGTCCTCACTCAAATTCATGCTAAATATGCATTAGCTCAACTCGGTCAAATATGCATATGAATTCTCGTCCTCCACCACTCTTCTGATTCTTCTTCCACTATCTAAAGAAATTGACGACCCTCCTATTTCCAATAGAAAATAACCTCAATTTCTTTTTGTCACTAACACCACCATGTCCAGGGACATCTTGCAAATGTTGAGAAAGCCATCAATCCTTACACGAAATATGTGGCGATGACAACCTCAAATTCAAATTAACATGGGAGTAATAGCAATACAAATACACTGGATTAAATTTTAATTCATCCTCTTCATTTTCTGCAGCACTAGCATTGTCATCATTGGCCTCATCACTTTCTTCATCCCCCGAATCCAATTCCTCCATATTTGATTTGAAAAACCCTAGCTCTTTGACAACGTGTATATATGTTTGTCTATTGTTTGTTGGTTTCAAAATACACAATCATTTAATTTATCAACCCATAATCTTGTATGATCTTATGAGGCTCTCGGCGAAATATACATAGAAAAAAAGGAGTTTTCCCCTATCATGCAATATGATCTACTTGATAGAGAAAGTAAATGGAAATTTTTGCAATCATAAACTCAATCAAAAGCATGAAAACTATGGAATTAGCAATATCATTGATCCCTAGCATAGTTGGTGGCACCTCATATAGTCAAGTTACTAAGAACTAAGCTCGTAATCTCACTATATAGCTCTGTTCACCAAGTGAGACCAATAACAAAGTGATTTCGTAGCATACTAATCTCACAAACTAAAAAATCATTCCCGAGAAATCTTAACTATATAATCTAATATACTTTTCACACTACAATTAAAAGGTAATTCCAAACTTTATTCTAACATTCAAGCACAACTTTACAATAAAAGAACCAATATCATTCTCAGGCTCTACTCATTTAATGGTACTTCATATGTTATAGTCTCTAGAAACATATCCATAATTAAGCATTTCACTTTGCATACTAAATACTTTAGTTGGGAACATAGTGATCCTATAAAATCCTAACCCTGTAGCATCCTAGTTCTGTAGCATCATGATTCTATAGCATAATTTACAAGTCACTAAGATGAGACAAAAGGTTGTAATAACACATAGTAAATTGAAAAAAAATAAGACCAGAAAACTAAGCTATACTTGAAATAAAACCATAAATAACATGATATACATTAGGGGGATTTTGAGATCTAAAAAGGGCCTCATATGAGATATTATAAAATATTACGAGTTTGTCATTTTTGGGGGAGGTATATTTACAACTCACCTTTTGCACTAAAATCCATGTAACTATAGTTAAGTTAAATTGAAAAGTTCTCTAGAAATAAAATTAATAAAAAAAAATCTATTGATGTGACTAAAAGGAAAGGATGTGACTATAAATAGAAGTGAGTGTTTCAAAAAAAACCTTTGTACTTAAATAACTAATGCATGTGTCTTTTGTCCGTTAATAACTTGAAATAAAATATAAATATAAATTCATAAATTATTAATTATATAATATATTATTATTTAAAATATAAACCCATATATTAATATATAATTAAGATATTATATAAAAATCAAATACATAATATATTTTTAAAAATTTAATATATATATATATATATAATCTTTTAAAATACATAATAAAAAATATTTGTACTTAAAATTTTAAAAAATATGTAGTTATAAAATGCTTATAATATATGATATATTATATCATATATAATATATCGTATCAAATATGTGATATATCATGTAATCCCAACCAGTACTCTTAAAACTTTAACGTACTCCTAAAGTAAACCAACCCAACACGTATTTCAAGTAAAGCATATTTTTTTTTAAATTTCAAATATAAAGTGTTTAATGTATGAATGGACATGGGTACTTTAGTCAAAAGTAAAGTACTTTAAGAGTACTTTGAGTACTTTTCTTAAAGCACTACATAGTTAACTATGGTTTCCTTCCACCATTTAGAGTGTGACAACTCACCATCTTTAACTCAAACAATTCCAAGTCATCCCCAGGGGATGATGTCATCTTCTGAATTGTGATTGGATCTTATAAAGTGGATTTTGGTAGTACATTTTTTGTTTTGAGGCCCTTTTTCTACCTCAAAATTCCCCTAATTTGAATAGATACCAATATACCATAAAATTACAACGCAATGCTTTACCTCAAGTGGGCCCCATGAAGGGTCAACCTGTGCTTGGTCTTCACACAGTCACCAAGGAAAAATTATGTGAAAATCTCACACATCAAATCCAAGAAATCTATAAAGTTTGAGAAAGAAAAATTACATAGTAATTTTCTTTAGCATAAACTTGCAAATGTCTAACTATTGTCCTCCATGAGACGATCACACAAATATACATAAGAAGAGGGCCTTCCTACTTTAGGAACGAAGTAGCATGCACCTTAAAATTCATTGCCAGTTCAAATAGAAAAAACTAAAATGTAAATGAGAGTCCTTCTGATAAGCTCTATGGTATGATCAGTTGCAATAATTATTTCTTGGTATATTCCTCTCCCATCCACATCGTTGAATCCCTTCTACGCCCTTTGCAATTCGTGGATCATGTTTTCTAGCCATTATTTATAGTTGAATCATGAATGTTTTGTTTAACTCTATAATCATGTGGGGAATCAACCCTTGAGAAAACTGATGCTTCAACCACTAATGATCCAATGATATCCTCGCAGCGTGTCTGTTATCAAACCCTTGATCATAATAAACCCCATTGCTAGAAAAATAGGACCGTGGAGCAATAAAATAAAACAAATGTAGAAACAAAACACAAAAAATACACAATACAATAGAGACGCATATTTATGTGGTTCACCCAGTGTGGGCTACGTCCACTAGAGAAATTTCCAGGTCCTTCCTTTATTATTATCCAGCAAATGAAGGGATACAACCTACAACAAAACCCATCGTAACTTCCTCTTCTTTCTCTCACAGTCTCCTCTCTCAGAATACAATACTCGCCATAATGCATAGCCGCAATACATTTCCCTCATAACAGAGGGTTGCCTTCTAGGGAAAAAAACCCTAACATAATTTCTACCGTTAGATCTGCGACCTTATAATGAACGGTCCAGATTTAAAATGAAATTACAATATACATTTACAAGGCAATTTTTCCTTTGGGGGCTTTGCCCCCAAACCCCCTAGCTGAGGGGATATCCCCCTGGACCCCACAAAGAAGGTACCCCCCCTTTGCACTCCCCCACGTGGAAGAGTGTACATACTTCTGGGGTGTAAAGTCTTGATGGGTTATAAACACGACTAAAAGCAAGGACCTCTGAATCAAGAAGATATTCAAGCTCCACAACCAACAATCTCCCACTTGGATACTGATCTCAACAACTCCATTGTTGTTGTATATGATGGACTCTGAACCTTATTGGACCTGACAAATTTTTCATCTTCATCTTCATTCTTGAAGACCAACTGAAACTGAGTAGGAACTCAGTTTCTCTCTGGTTACTCCCTTTGTTAACATGGATACATGATTCTGTCTATTGTGTATCTTTCAAAACTTCAAATGTCCATCTTCCAAGGTGGATCGTATGAAGTGGTACCTCAACTGTATATGCTTATTCTTCGAATGGAAGGATGAGTTCTTTGCAAGATGAATTGTACTCTCACTGTCACAGTACAACCTGCTATTCTCCTGCTTCTTTCCCAATTTCTCCATAAACCTTTGTAACCAAATCATCTCTTTACTATCCTCTATAGCAGCAACATACTCTGCCTCTATTTTTGAAAATGCAACAACCTTTTTCCGTTTCAAAATCCAACTTACTGTTGTTCCACCTATAGTAAAAACATACCTTGTGGTTCTCCTCCTGTTGTCTTTATCACCTGCCATATTTGAATCAACATATCCCTATAGAAAAGTGTTTGAACCTCCAAAACATAATGCATGAGTAGCAATACCTCTCAAATACCTGAGAATCCACTTTACTACCTCCCAATGTTCTTTACCT
>JZKD02S0547445.1:946334-958934 GCA_000966675.3 Picea glauca | reverse complement strand
ATCTTCCCCTCCTAGAATTCCCACGGTTCCCTGAGCCCTTTCCTCTATCCTTTTGTCTTCCCTTGTTCTCCATGTTCAATGCACTACCTGATGTCTCACCTGTTCTTTTCCGTCGCATTTCCTCACTAAGAATAACACCAACAACATCATCAAATTTTAAAGCATTTGAACTAGAGATAGAGTTACTTACAGCCATGACCAAGCCGTTCTATCTTTCTGGCAATGAACACAATATTAGAAGATCCCTAACCTCATCATCAAAGTCCACTTTTATAGAACTTAGTTGATTAGTAACCATATTAAATTCATTTAAATGATCTACAATAGACCCACCTTCTAACATCTTCATATTAAATAATATCTTCATTAGAAATACCTTATTAGATGTCAAGGGTTTTTCATATAGTTTATCCAACGCGTCCATAAAATCCTTCATTGTCTTTTATTTCAAAATATTGAAAGCCACCGACGCTGCCAAGATCAGCCGTATCATTCCTAGATCCTTTCTGTCAAGAATCTCCCATTGTTCGTCCTTCATGGCCGTCGACTTCTTTGCTACTCCGCCCAATGGTAGGAATAGATCCTTCTGATATAAATAATCTTCCATCTACATCTTCCATAACTAGTAGTTTTGGCCGTTAAATTTATCAACCCTAAACTTTCCATGTTCTGACATTGCTCCCACTCGAACCAGGAACCCTCTTTTCCTACGAGTTATCTTTCTCTCTGATACCAGTTGTTAGAAAAATAAGACTGCGGAGCAATAAAATAAAACAAATGCGGAAACAAAACACAGAAGATACACAATACAATAGAGACACAGATTTACATGGTTCACCCAGTGTGGGCTATGTCCACCAGATAAATTGTCAGGTCCTTCTTTTATTATTATCCAACAAATGAAGGGATACAACCTACAAAAAAACCCATTATATCTTCCTCTTGTTTCTCTCACAGTCTCCTCTCTCATAATACAATACTCACCATAATGCATAGCCGCAATACATTTCCCTCATAACAGAGGGTTGCCTTCTAGTGCAAAAAACCCTAACATAATTTCTATCATTAGATCTGCGACCTTATAATGAACAGTCTAGATTTACAATGAAATTACAATATACATTTACAAGGAAATTTTTCCTTCAGGAGCTTTTCCCTTGAACCCCCATTGGGGAACACTACCTCCAAACCCCCCAGCTGGGGGGATAGCCCCCTTGGACCCCATAGAGGGGGTACCCCCCATCTGCACTCCCCTGTGTGGAAGAGTGTACATACTTCTGGGGTGTAAAGTCTTCATGGGTTATAAACACGGCTGAAAGCAAGGACCTCTGAATCAGGAAGATAATCAAGCTCCACAACTGACACCCATTGGATCTAAACCATGGTGAGATATGCAAATATATATTCTTAAAATGCCCTTAATTTAGAGAGCCTCATGTTCTTATTAATGGTTGGTGCTTTGGATAGGATGTAATCATGATGATATGAAAATGACCATTCTTATAAAAATTTGGGTTAGCGAGGTTCTTATAACTAATATGGATGCCATATAGATATTCACATATATGTGAAATAAGCCAAATAATCCTAACACACTCTAATTTCTAAATATAAAAGGAAGATAAAAAAATAAAATGTCAAATATATATACCTTGATAAAAAAATAGAATAAGGTAGGGGAATGAGTCTTTAGCACTATGGAAAGAGGAAAAATAGATATATGTTATAGGCCAAAAAGGGAGAAAAAATATGTCAAAATGGAGGACCGTCATCTCCCCCCAGTTGGTCTAGTTGCTTGTCCCCATGCAACCCCAAATATTCCTCTTCTGAAACCCCTACATGTAATGCCCCTAGTCAAAAGTTGGGGTGTCCATAATCCCCTATATTGTAATAGCCCAAATTTATGTCCAATTGTAGCTATTGTTTCCTTTCCTCTTTTTCATTCCAAATTACAGGTGCTCTATATAACTGGCTTGGGAACCAAATGATGGGGAAATGGAACAATAACTCGATCCACCTTGTACCATACCTCATCAAAGAATTGGAGTAGAATGTTTCCCTATTAAGGGCCAAACCAAAATATGGATACCCAATGGGATTCTTGTTTCTAAAATAGTTGGGAAGAGTCTCCTATATGTCATGAGAAACCAAAAGTGCCTCCACTAAATGTTCCCTTGAGACTTAAAGATATTTTATTGTGGCATATCTCTAATGGTGTTGAATTCTGATAGTGTCTCCTAGATATCTTATCAACCTTTGTAAATCATCCTTCATCACATGAGGTGGAGGATACTCATCTCTAACTTTCAGGATTTCATCTTCCTCAACCCTTGCATGGAAATCCATATCCTTCTTCCATTGAACTAGGGAAAGTATATGAGATATGAATGCATGCAACTAGACATCCCCAACATATGGGTTGGGGTTCCAGCAGGCATTATCCCATAATATAACATTGTAAAGATAAAATTAACATAGAATCTTATGATCCTTCATATCAATAGAGAGAAATATATTGATGAAGCCTTGTGGCTACTCCACCTCATGTGGTTGCACAACTACTAGTTGTTTTATTCTAAATACATTCCATCGATCATGCAAGAGGATGATATAAGCCCTTGTAGGCCTTCTATAAAGGATTGCCTCAAAGACTAGTTCGCATGCATGTTTCACTAACCCCTGAGTATGCTTCAACTGGTATTTATAGTTTTTAATTTTTTCCTCCCACGTATTATCTTGCATGAGATACATAGAAAACCATCATTGTTTTATCTTCTTAATGAACTAGCGATGGGTTTTCATGTTAATGATCCCAAGATCAAAAATCTCTCCTTGTTTCTCCATTGTGGAAGATACAATTTCAATTGAATGAAGGCATAGGTGTTCGTAATGATATCCTCTCGGAAAGAATTTATGAGTTGATGGGATTCCTTCACATGTACCTCAAAACAATTATCATCCCTAAGCTTTGAAACTTCCTCTTGATTGATGTCATCCAACAAGATTTCTATGTTTCCAAACTAAATTTTATGATATTGTAGCTTGCTCTTAAGCCTCTAGTTTTGTAGAATTAACCTTTTGTTTTGTTTAAGTAATGACTAGTAGCTAGGGCTACAAAATCTGAAAGGCTTAGGAACCAAGTGTGACTTACCTTTCTTGGTTCTATTTCTCTACTTTCAATCAGATCTCCTCGATCTTCCTTCACATGTACCTCAAAACAATTATCATCCCAAGGCTCTAAAACTTCCTCTTGATCAATGTCATCCAACAAGTTTTCTATGTTTCCAAAATGAAGTTTATGATATCGTAGCTTTCTCTTAAGCATTTGGTTTTGTAGCATTAAAATTTTGGTTTTTTTAAGTAATGACTGCTAGCTAGGGCTACAAAATATGAAAGGCTTAGGAACCAAGTGTGACTTACCTTTCTTGGTTATATTTCTCTACTTTTGATCGGATCCCCTCGATCTTGGAGCAAATTGTGAACATTGTAGTTCCTCGACCATAAAAACGAGGGGGTGAGGATTCGTCAAACCATGCCCTAATATGTTCGTGACTAAGATCTTGATATAATTCCTTATCCAAGATATGTTGGCAGGCATATGTGATCACACCGTCAACTGTGAGGGAAATCCCGGTCCGAGGTTGTCTAAGTAACCTAAGTCGTTTGGGATTACTCACCCTGACAGGTTTTACAGCTCCATTGGCCGATAAAGGGATACAATATAAAATATAAAAATAAAATAACTAACCAATCATCTACTATGTACATTTATGTTCTATATATACAAAGTATACAAATATACAGATTGCAAGATTTGCAAGAAACCTTGGAAACTAAGTTTATACAAGAGAACTAAATATTAGGAAAAATGTAAATAGATCTAAGATATATTACTAATCTAGTTTTACCTTTGAAAATAAAATAAAAGAGTGAAAGAAAATGATAATGTTATGACTTAAATAATCAAAGTATTTAAGCTTAAAGGTGAATCTACTTTCACAAAGAAAATACAAAATTAAATAATAAAAGAAGAAAAACTACTAACCTAAAAATGGCTAGTATTAAAAGAAAACCGTGGATGTGTCTTCCCGTATCAAACTGCTCCTATAACCTACCTGTTAAGAGAAATCTATAACATATAGTTGTATAATTCTAAGACTATGGAAATTCCAAGAGAAATTCACTTCACTTTCACAATTCATATCTCATTCGTAATACAAAAAGGACAATGTTTGTATCATTAATCTTAGGTGAGGATATAAATGACCATTGAAATAAGAAATATATTTTCATTGGACAAATAGATTTGTGCAAACTCAAAGTATATGACCAAATTCAATACATTTCAAGATTATCATCAAAAGGATAGAATCACCTGAGACTATCCAATTTATAATCATGGACTATTAAAATATTGAAATAATTAATGTATAGATGATAATAATTAACCATGTATTGATTAAACAGACTAAAGATAATTTTAATCAATTCATAATCAATTACTTTGGATAATATGAATCATAATACCAAGACATTATAATGCAAATCAAACTCTTTAACTTGTAGGACGAAAGCCTTAGTTAAATCATGATTCTATACTCTTCAATAAAATATTCAGTAGTCCATCTCCCAAAATTTTTAACATGTTTGATATCAAAGATAAAATAGTATTTAAACACAAAAATGACCTACTTATCATATCCACGGGATAGAGGTAAATCTTAAAAAATAGAGTGTTTTTAAAACCACATACTAACCTGAGTTTATAACAATAATGTTCACAACAACTTATAAAAGTTTGTTATAACAATCATTCAAAAAAAATATTCTGAATTGTTTGAAATAGATCCTACTTTTTAAACATAAATAATTCATGATTCTTCATTAAGAAAGCATTGCATAGATCATCTTGTCGTTCCTTTTTGAGACCTGAAAATAAAATTAAAATAAAATTAAAATCACGTTAACTAAATTAAGACAAGCTACAGAATATTTGATTCTGTAGCTAGTCTAAAAACAATGCAACAACTAATGCTTAACAAAAACAAATCAAATAGAAATAAAAACAGATTTATTTACCCAAATTAAATATTGGAAAATGAAGATTCGTGCATCTCTGATCTCATAATAGGATTGACATTTGTTGACTTCTTTATAAAAATATCTCCAAATTTCTTGGGTTTCTTTTTTTCCCGAGGAAAACTTTGTTGTGTTTCAAACCTCAACTCTCGATTGTCTCTTTCAAGTTCCCTATTCTACCTCATAACCTGGTTAAGTTGCATTTGCAAATATGGGATGTCTGTGTAATAGCTCTCGGCCCATATTAAGCATTTCTGACAACATACAGGTTCCAAATTCGGGATTATTGTTGGTGGTATGAGTGTGAAGTCTTTTCTTACACCAACTTAGCATTTAGATCAACATGAATTCTTGAGAATCCCTCACAGTCTTGGAGGAATGGGGAAAAATTAGAAGCAATATCATATTGGGGATGGCTATCCTCTACAGAGTTTAGGATTTTACTTTCAACAGAGTTTTGATCTTCTATCATAATCATTTGAATGGGATCATTCCTTTGTTTTTTCATGTTCCTTATCATTTTAGACAGGATGTTGCCATTTCTTTTGTTTTTAAACACGACTTCACAGAACTCCTGCAAATACCTAGTTTGTTTACCCTGTTCTTTATGTTTCTCCTTAATTGTTGGTCTCGTAGACTGTGACTGATAAACAACAATTAAAGACTAATTCCTCAAATGAATAAGGACAACTTCTAAGGTTTTCCTAAGCACAAAATCATGTCTTTTGGATGCCAATCTAGCCATAGTAAAAACCTCTATTTGGGCATCAGGTGACACGATAGGGTCATGATGAATCTAAATCTTTGTTCGAAAATCATGAGGCGAAGCCTTAGGAGAGAAAGGATCTTTAGTAGAATGTGTTAAATTGATGATAGGGTCATTTTGTTGGGGTAAAAATTCACTTCTTACCATAAAACCTTCCCAACTTTCCCCTGTGCTAACCAGATGAAATTCGACCAATATGTGAATTAGGTCATGATGAAACAAGTTGGTCTCAGGGTTAGGGCTCGGTCATTGATAGAATTTTGACATTTTTTGCAGGATTCTATGTAATTAGAAGGGCATGTTTAAACAACACCCCTGAAACACCATAAGCAACCGTATGTGAAAATAAAAAACTAGGTCATACCTCCCTTCATAGGTAATGAACTACTTAATTATCAACAATAGATTGTGCTTTATGTGGTATTGTGACTTCTTGGATGTCAACAAAGACCGTCATGGAATATTGGTTACCTTCATGTTTTTAAACCATTTTTCACCTTTCTAAGGAAGACTCGTTACCTTAGTAATGAATTCCTCTGTGACTTGCAACTAAACATCCCTAATTTTAGCTTTGGTACCATCAAAAGTCCTGGAAATCGCTTTGGCCACTTCTAAATTAAACCCATCAAACGACTGAACAAACCCTAACCAACCAACCTAAGCAAGCCTACATGTAATCAAAACAGACCAAGCCCATATGTAAAATGATGTAATCAAAACAGACCAAGCCCATAAACAACGAAGGAGGTCGAATGAAAATACCTGATGATAAGCAAAGACTTGAGGACTTGAGGACACTCTACCATTATCTCCCACTCCAAATTATTATTACCTCTTGTAGACTAGAGTACAGAGAGGTTCAAAACTAAGAAAACCATGTAACCCTCGTGGCCTGCCACAAACTACTGACCCGATTTCGAGGAAATTAACACCCCGCAAAGTAATGATTCATGTGATAGAAGAAAGTTCAAGCCAGGGTAAGTAAGAATTACTAAACATCGTGTCGTGATATGACAATGGTAGGTGTCCAAAATTTTATGTCAAGACTTTTTAGAGAGGTAAAGTTTTAAATGAACCCTGCATCATTCATATCTACGATTTATCAATAGTTTTAATCAAGGATTTAGTTCAGGCTTGGCACTTAAGTTCATAAATTTGTTTAAATCAAACCCACACCTTTTAAAATCGAGCTTAGTTTCTAGGAAGTGAGCCTTACTTAGGTTGTTTAACATAATTCATATACCTTCCATTAAAAACATAGTTCAAGGACCATCTACTCGGACCTTAGATTAGTTAAAGGAAACAAACAATAATCTCTAATCCATGGAAAGGGATACTTTCACAAGAGTTTGATCAACTATTTGCACAAAAAGAAGCTTCAATTTCATGCTTTGCAGTCATGAAATTAAAGAGGGAAAATGATCAATAAGTGATACAAAAATATTCTCACGAAAATGATAGAAATTCAAACAAGATTGATTGGAATTAAACAATCACACCTTTGCAAAAAATAAAATCTGTCAATATGACACTTCTAGACATACTAGGCAGTGATT
Source organism: Picea glauca (assembly GCA_000966675.3). Lineage (NCBI taxonomy): Eukaryota > Viridiplantae > Streptophyta > Pinopsida > Pinales > Pinaceae > Picea > Picea glauca. The sequence continues at coordinate 951,533 of JZKD02S0547445.1, read as the reverse complement.
ATAAGAAGTGATTTTGTATTTCAAATGAAAATTAAAAACAAGATGTTAGTTGGGCATCCAACAAATGGAGACTCACTAGGCAAAGCAGTTATCTCTGTACTGGTGAAAACATCACATCATGAAGACTAAAAACATGGTCTTGTCAGATATCCAAGTTTCCTTTGAGAGTTTCTCATTTGGTCTATATAGAAATGATATTATCCTTGCTGGCATATGATAAATTGGTGTAGCCACGATTCAAAAACTGAGGAACAAAATTATTTTAAGGATTGAGATCTGAAAGATGGTTTCCCCCATGAGTCTTGAGAGTTTATGAGTAGGACTTCAATACCACAAGCATGACCACTGCTGTTAGTAGACGTTCATAGACTCAACAAAGTTTCCTTTTAACCCAATCAGATTCTTTTATCCATTCTAGTAGTTAAGAACACATGGTGGATCGGTCTTGGAGTTATAGACTTTGATTTTTTTGGCAATTTAGGAACTAGTTGAAGATCACAACTCTGGCTTGGTGAATAGTTAACAACAATTTCATCCATAGAGGTCCAAGAAAGTGAGCAAGTTGGCTTGTGATGAGACCTCTTGTCCTTCAATTTAGAAAGATAGAGGCCACTACCCTGGCTTGGTAACTAGAAATGTTAATGTCACTTCTATGGATTCTCCATGGTCATAATGGACAAGCTCATGATGAGACCTTCCAACCCTCATTTAGAAACTTGTACAATTTTATTTTGAAAACAGAGGTGATCCAATCATGGTATTTGAAATTAATCTCTCAATAAGAGATTGTCTAAAATATGGGGAAGCAGATCTAGAAAGTTCCTTAAGAATGAGGGAAGGCGTAAGAAATATTAAGATCTTCGTGATTGTCAAGGGTTATACCAATTTTCTGAAACAATCATTTACAATGAAAAGGGAAAGAAATATGGCAACAACCAAATTTAAAATTTAACCATCAAGGATTAGGTATATTTTCGTGTTTCAATACCATATTTGAACTCTCGCCGGTGTCTTGGAAATCAACAGATAGTGCAGTCTTTTAAAAATATATTCCATCATGATGATCAATTTTGAACAACAGAATAAAACATCAGAAAGACGACAAAACAACAATTCAATTTCAGTCAAATAAAAGGAAAAAACACACCACAAACTAGATATTTACAAACTAACTTTTTACAGGTACATCACAAAAAATTAATTTTTGAAGGCCTAACCATTTACTGGAAAAGTATCTGGATGTCCCTCCATATTTTGGAGATGAAAATAAATAGGACCGAGTTTTTCTGTAACAATAAACAGTCCCAACCAAAATTTTTGAAACTTGGTGTGTTCCCCTTTATCCTCATGTTCCTTATCCCACTTAAGAACCAAGTCTCCTACATTGAATTTTCTATCGGAGTATGAACTCTCATCAAACCAGTGTTTAAAAATATGTTGATGCTGATCTAATTTATGTTTATCCTATTTTCTGGTTTTTTCAAGTTTAATTAAAGAATTAATTTGAATTTCTAAGGAGGGGCATTCTTCCTCTTAAACCTTTTGGGATAGTTGAAGTGATGGTAACAAGACATTGGGACGAAGGATAGCTTCTCTTCCATACACAAAGAAGAAAGGGGAGTTATCGATGGTTGATTTTGGGTTGACCATGTCAACCCATAGTGCATTAAACAGGGTTGTGTGCCAATTTTTATGATTGTTCGACACTGGTCTTTTTAAGATTTTGATTAAATTTTTATTCATTGATTCAGCCAGGCCATTTCCTTGGGGGTAATAGATGGTAGTTCATTATTATGAGAATGTACTTATCATGTTGATGGAAAGAGGCTGGGTTGACCGGACCTATGGTATCCATGCCCCATTGTTGGAATGGTGCATCGATTGTAACATGTTGCAAAGGGAAAGTGGCTTTCCTTACTCATCATGTAGCCTTTTGACATATTATGCATTTGTAGGATATGGAATGGGAATATTTAAACAATGTGGGCCAATAGTACCCAACTCTAAGGACTTTGTGAGTAGTTTTTTTTCCGCCAAAGTGACCTCCTGCATGCTAGAATGCAATTCAGTCAATACATTTTCAGATTCTTCCTTTTCTAGGCAGTGTAACAATACACCATCAATTTTTTTTTTTTTTTTTGAAAAGCACATTATTAATTAATTGAAAATGTGTATATTTGAGCCTTAGTGATCTTCTCCTTTTGGGGTCGAGATGTTGTGGGGTAGTTCCATGTATCAAGTAAAACTTAATATCATTATACCAGGCATTTGGCATGGTTTGCGTACAATAGATTTGTGTTTCATGAGACAATGTCTCGTCTGGTAAGACGGGTTCATTATCACGTGGATTAACTGAATTAGCCACTAATTTACAAATACCTTGACCTGTAACAATTTGGGTTGGTTCAATATCAAGATTATATTCTTCAAGAGAGGTCATCCAGTGAGCCCTCTTCTCGCAAATCTCTTTATGAACCAGTAGATTTACTACTACTGGATACAGGACGATGACTTTAGTTATGGACTTCAATAGGTAGGGACTAAAGTGTTTTATGGTTTAAAAACAAAAAAATATTGTTGGTTAACTACATGATAGTTTAATTTTTCTCCTTTAAAAACAAAACTCATGAATGAGATGGGGATTTCATTATTATCATTATTTTTTTGGGTGAGTGTCGCAGCACATGATCTATCTGAGGCGAAAGTGTAGAGGGTAAATTCTTTGGAAAAATCGGGGAACATTAAAGATGGAGCTTATGTTATATCTTGTCTAATGGCATTAAAGGCTTTGTTTTCCTATGATCCCCATTTAAAAACAATATCCTTTTTTATCATATTTTTCAGGGGTCTAACCATCTTGGAAAAACTAGGCAAAAAACATCTAACAAAAATTATTTTACCAAGAAAATATTGCATATCTTTTTTGGATGATGTAGGATAAATATTGGCTATGGCTTGCATTCGTTCAGAATCTATCATCATTCCATTTTTTGATACTACAAAACCAAGTAAATTTCCCTGATCAACAACAAATATTGATTTCTTGGGGTTTAATGAAATACCATACTTACGACAACATTCCAATACTCTCCTTAGGTAAGAAAAGTGATCTTTTTTATTATTTGAGAAGAAGGTAACATCATCCAAATAGACAACCACAGATTGATTTATAAGCCCATGAAAAGCAATATTCATGGCCCTTTGGAAAGTGGCCCCATAATTAATTAGTCTGAAAGGCATTTTACGATAAGCATAAGTGCCCCAAGGGGTTCGGAATGTAGTTTTAAGTTGATCTGATGGAGACATCAGGACCTAGTTGTACCCTAAAAAACCATCCAATAAGGATATTCTTTCAGCACCATATACATGTTGTAAGATATGTTCCATGGGTGGATCAGGGTAATTATCTTTATGAGAGGCTCAGTTTAAGTTGTGGAAATCGACACAAAGTCATATTTCCCCATTTTGTTTCTTAACCGAGACTAAATTGGATACCCATTGGGTATGTCAGATAGAAAAAATGATCTTAGCTATTAACAACTTATTCAATTCTTTTTTTACTGTGGGTTCTAAATTCGGGTGCATATTCCTTAGTTTTTGTTGGAACGGTTGGGCTTGAGGTTTCATAGGAATTACATGTTGTATCATATTCAGATAAAATGTTTTTAGATATTCATAAGTCCAAGTGAACACATCTTTAAATTCTTTGAATAGTTTAATAAGTGCCGACTTTTCTTGTTGTGTGCACCCTAATCCTAGATTAATGTTCTGGGGATGATCACATGTTCCTAAATTTATTGTTTCATATTGCAGTGAGGAACTATTCATTTTACAATTAACCACTCCCTTAAATTTGTCGTGTAAGTCATAAAAAATTTCCAATCTAATGACAGATTTAGGGATTGAATTTACCATGTGAGATGAGCTCTCAGTTGACTGTAAATCATATATTATCGTAAAATCGTGAATTTTTTCATCGTGAGTATTTTCATCAATCACAACACCTTGAAAAGTATCTTCCATATGTAAGAAATTTATGATTTTTTCATCATCAAGCACTCGCCAATTAGTGATGTTATCCAAAATTGATGGTCTGAATATCAATTCAACAGAAAATAAATTACAAGAGAAACCTTTAGTAGGAAATAATCTTGACGCTACATTTTCCATTAAATCTTCTTCAGAGTTACTAGATCTAGGAATAAAACTTATGTTAAAAGAAATAAATCTATTAATCAAGTTCCATACCTCATTATAGTAATTTTTTAGATGAGCAAATACACAATGAATGGCGTTTTTTACCTATTTTACTACAATTTCATAATCATTGAATACAACCAAACATTTAGCATCAAGGTTAATGGCTTTCTTGAGTCCCTGCAAGAGAGATTCATATTCTGCAGTATTATTTGTGCAATTGCATTCTAATATACAAGCAATGAATGTCTTATTTCCTTTGGGGTCTATCAATAAAAATCCAGCAATGTCTCCTTCATGTGATTTAGACCCATCAAAGTATAAAGATCAAATTTCATCATTCTCACAACTATGTACAATACTTACAGTATGATTAGAGTTCCTTACATGAGTACAGGCTGATATTTCAGATTGTCGATTATGGTCTGCAATAGTAGATATTTCAGCGACAAAAATCCCAAAGAAGGTATTAAACCTTGATTTTCTAATGCATTCACACTTGGGACAAAAAGGTTCATTTGGATCATTCATATCTGTAACTATATATTTCAGATAATGTTCCCTATTGACCCTAAGTTTATTTGGTTGACCATTGAGTGGAAACCATAAGTGAGACCAATCTGTAGCAAAATAACCATGAAGTTGTTTAGACCAATCCTTGTTGAGGAACATACCATACACTTATAGAATATCTTCCATTACTATGTCAATCACCTAATTTACTTTTGGATTGGATGATAACCTGATCAAAACATATTTAAGCTCCCCAACCATGGTAACATTAGTTTTATCTAGATGAATGATTTTCATATCAGATGGTTTAACTTCAGCATTGATTTTTTGACAAACTGACAAAGGCATCACATTTGATGAATCATCATAGTCCACCTGATCCAGGTGGATATTGGTGGCCACCCACCTTTTCCGACTGGCTCAAATTAGTTTTCTGGCAATTTTGGCAATTTACTATTTTTAGCAGGTTTAACTTCCGGGGCCATTTTG
>JZKD02S0547445.1:909741-939011 GCA_000966675.3 Picea glauca | reverse complement strand
TACAAGATGATTCAAAATGAAAATGTCTCCTTGGTATATATAGGAGACTAGGAGGTATAATTACAACTAATGGCTTAAAGCCGACATAAATAAAATAACATTACTAATATAATATCCCCCAATTAAGGGGTAATGAGCCAATATTAGGGCTTAACAACCATTGTCACTCTTTTGGATAAGGTCAAGCTACACGCTCGGTTGAAGTCACCACAAGATCCAAAATGTAGTAGAGGATAGACCATATTCATACTTGGATTATTTTAATTGAGTGACAGAACTGGGTAGTGTGTGGAGGTAGCCAACAGTTTTGACTTGGAAGACAAAATGAAAGAAGTAGGGAGAGAGGACCGTGGTCCTGAAACAATTGTTAACTTTTTCAAAAAGGCCATGGGGACATATGACTTCTAATTAACAACAGAACAACTTGAAAAATTGGGGTGTTCACCAAAGGAGGTGAGGATGACCTTGAGGTATCTATGAAATGAGAATAAGTCCAATACAACATTTGTCAATATCCTTGGAGGTGGCTACTAGGATTACACTGTATACTAGAACAAGAGAAGCATGGGCATGTTTCCAAGAAGAGGAAGCGTGAACCTGAGTGTTGTGAAAGTGGCACATGTGACAAAGAGATTGGTATTTGGGAAGAGTACATGAAGACAAAAGAACGTACATAAAATATTGTTTTGACGTGAGGAAACCCATTATCATGAGTTCATCGCGACGGTTGGACTAGCTACCCAATCAGTCTAAGGCATGGGAGATATCAGTGTGTGGAGACATGGACAAGTTGATCAAAGTATGCATGTGGCAGTATGTCACGAAGGATCTGATTCCTAGAAGAGGATAGATTTGCAGTGACGGATGTGGATGGTAAACCACAATAGATGATGTAATGTTGCAGGTTTCCATGAAAAAAAACATTTGGAATGAGAGATGATGTATGACCTGGGGTGCCAAGCCCAGGCGTGCAAACTTTCACCATAGACCGAAACGAAGGAAATCGGGTATAAAAAATTCTTGATGCACTTGAAGACACCAAGTCTTCATATATGGGGAGAGTTGGGGTTCCTTGGGTGTACGATGTTCTAAGGGGCGACTCCATCCAAAGATGGGTTACAACACAAGTTAGGCGAGTTGGATTGAAAAAGGGCATGTGAAGAAGATCGGACACATCACAAAGATGAAAAATTGGATAAGGAACAAAGAGGGCGCGCTTAGGTGAGTCGACCTGACTCACCTAAGGGATGTGTGCACCTAGAAAATGAGTTGGTTGAATGAAGGGTGGTGTCATTTGAACAGCTCAGTGGACGTAACCAAGACGTTTTGCAACACAAGTAAACCATGAGACGATTGAACGAACAGTTGTGCAAAATTCTTGGGCACTCAACAAACGAATGATTCAACCAAAGAAAATGAGGCTGCACTTAGGTGAGTCAGCTTGATTCATCTAAGGGACACACACACCTAGAAAATTTTGGTTGGATCGGTTAAGTGGAAAAAACGTGGTGAAATTAAGGTCAGATCACCCAAGAGCAAGGATATGCCTTGATTCATGAGGCTTGACACCTATATATACTCAAGGGTGAGACCAAAATGAAATCAAGAAAAGGAACCAAGTATCCAAGTGTGGAGAAAAGTTGGTTAATCAATAAAAGAAATATCAAATTCCATTTTTAGCGGGTATTGGTTGGGAAAGAACCCCTTCAGGATTCTATCTCTAAGCCCCACTCTATTCTACAACAAAATTTTTGGGCGTTAGCCCCTTTTTTCTTATGCCCTTGGTTCGCATGTAAGTGTAGTTGTAACCCAGTGCTAATGATTTGGGTGCTTATCCAGAGTCTTGGAACTTCGTGCTTCATAGCTTTAGAGGTTTCCTTTTTTCCGTGCATCCCAACCATCACAGAACAATGAACTGACAATGTGCAAAGAACGATGGATCTACGGTCCACACTCCTTCCTCAGATCTAAGGTGGATTGAAGCTTCAGGGACTCCAGCTTAGGTGGTATCCAAATCACATCACCACCAATCTCCCTGAGTTCCACATTGGTGAACTCATGAAGTAGGGTGGATCAACGGTCCACTGCTTCTTAGCATCCAATGCTTAATACCCACTATATAACTCCCAGCTTCATAGCTTCATGACTTCGTAGATTCAAATCTTTGGGACTTCGAAGGATTTCACATCCACACATCTCAAAAATCTTGAAACGCTAATCTATGAACACTTCCACGTCACCCCCGGTGACATCATTACATCACGTCACCTTGGCGCTATGGAACTTCGGGCATTTCCTCATCCCCTTCTATCAGGAACCATTTTTTCTGGTGTGTCAAGTCTCCGGACTTCACAATCTAGCACCACGTATCCACTGTGACTATCAGGGACCCACCATCCATGCTCTAGAGGAGGCCCACTTGGTGAAATATTAGAAGCGAACATGTGGCCCACTCAAACGAGTGACACATGTCACGTTCTATCGGTAATTTCAATATTCCAAAGGTTCTAAACTCAATGACATTTGGCACACATCCCATGTTACTATTTCTTAAACTTGTTACACCTCTTGTGTTTTCTGAACACAATCCAAGTATTATTTGAAATCCCTTCTGGCACTCTGTACCTCAAAATTCTCTAGACCTTCTACTCCAAACTTCTCGTTCATGGCCCATCCAGGTTTCGGGTAGAAACCATGGGCTCTGAATTTGAATTTTTTCCATTTTGACAACAATTCTTTTCTGAAAAATTTTCTTCAGCTTCCACTAACATGGCCCCTCCAGGATCAGTGTTGAAACCTTGGCTCTGATACCAATTTGTAATGCCCCCAGCCATCAACCTCTATCAGGTAACGCTACCCCAAACATCCTTATATTTTTCCAACTAGCTATGATACCATTTTGTAAATTTATATGCATGCATATCTAATGCAAATTAATAGTTACAACACTATGTTTATGCCACTTATTCATGTGGAAATAATCATAAAAACATTCTGACAATATATGGATACAAACGACATATCCTAACCATACACAGATTAATGCGGAAATAATAGTAAAACATACATGCAGTGAATCACATGATAACATTGCAATAATCATTGACATGCACTTTAATACATCATTAAATCAATTAAGCACGGAGATTTGGTACTTAAATTTTAATAGATGACCACCAACTGCATGTAGACCTTCCACGAACCTCCTAGCCTTAGACCATGTTTCTCATCACACTTAGCAGTGGGTCACCCCTGATCTTGGACTAAACTCCATTGAGCAAGGGATTCCTAGGCTTGGCAAGGCAACAGGAAAGTTGCACAGGTCAACATGAAGGATTATCTCACAGGGCCAGCTCACACTATCATCCTATAGCCTCTCATTCCCCACATTCCTATCCTACACAAGGAAGTGTGCCCCTTCTCTACTCAATAGTCCTTCGCCTGCCCCACGTCCCTTCTAGGGCTTCAACAACAGGTCAGACAAGAATTCTCTGAGAACTATAGCTGCAGTTGGGCTCCCTCTGGGAAATCACTTCCCCAACAACCTCTCTCACCTGGAGAGAGTTTCTTGTAGGCTTAACAACCTGCTTCTTCCATCCATGGGCTTGAAAACCCACCTCTTCAAACCATAGGCATGACAACATGCTTCTTCAATCCATATCTTAAGACAATTAAAGAAAAGGTGATGGCAACAACAAAACTCAGTGTAGAATAGATGATGGCAGCAAGCCACACTCTGTTAAGGAACTGTGTGGGATATAATAGTAACCCGTTAAATCATGGTATGACTCAGGAAAGGTACAGGGTTCATCATCTTCACAGGAGACACACGGGATAACTCAAGTAAGACAGAAGGTTCCCAAGGTGCATGCTAGATACAGAGGCGACGATGGAGAAAACAGTTCACTGTGTGAATCAATGGTGAAATAGGGTAGGGTGACATACTTCCAGAGAATCATATGGGTTGTGAGGATGGAGAGACTAGATAGATGCAAATATGGGGAGCAATGCTCGAATGGGAAGCGAACCCCCAAAGAGTTGGCGTTCCCAGCTATAACTGCATGTGCCCATGTCGACACTTGTCTTCCTACCTCTGCATGAGTTCCACTTAGCAATCGTTCCCTTTCTCGGGAACTTAGGACAACACCAATCATGTCCACCTTATCATTTAGTAAATAGTAATAAAATAATATTCCCTTAGAGATAAGCCCTCTAGCTTAGCCCCTAGGCCTAGACACTTAGCCCCATCCCTTACCTTACCTATTGGAGCTTAGTCCCCCATAACTCTTTCTTCGTGGTCGGTCTACATGCAGTAGTGTAATTTTATTAATGATATGTGAATTTACATATACAAAAATCAGGCTCATGTCCTTAAGCATCTAGGGTCTCCAGCCTAATAAACATATAAGTATTCATCTTATAAAAACTTGGATCACCAACCTATAAACACATTTACAATTCTGCAGGGGCTCCTCCTTGGGGGCTTACATGATTCCACGGACTCAAAGGACACACATCCAACTTTCCCCATACCATATCCTGTCACATCACCTATGGAACAAGAGGAACTTGTCATACATCTCCATGCCCTCGTGAGTATTTATGCTCTACGAACCTTAAAATCAAGGGCTACATCAAACATCGGTCGATCGTGGTGTCGATTGAAATTGTTATAGCCCATAATTTTATTCATCATAGGGTCATTAAGGATGTCAATTTCTTTGTTCACCCAGTTTATAATTTTCAAATCCTCATAGCTAATGGTGGAATAATGAAATGTGGGTGCCGGTGTGAGAATGTCAAACTACAAATGGGGGATTATCACCTGAAGACTCAGATGTTTTCCATAGCCATGGGTGGTTGTGATATTGTCTTGGGGGTTGAATGGATTTGCACTTTGGAACCAATTACCATGGATTATCAGGATTTATATATGATATTTACTCAATATTCTCACACCTATACCCTCCAAGGCCTACAAGTTGTCTCTCCAAAGATTATCAATTATCATTGGATGGAGAAACTCCTTAAGAAGGGCCACCATGGTGTGATTTCTCAACTTAATGTTATCCAAGTTAGTGATCCATCATCTCATGTAGTCCATCCTGATATACAACTAGTCTTGGAAAATCACCACAGGGTCTTTGAGATGCCAACAGAATTACCCCCCTCCCGAGATGAGCACGATCACAACATCCCTCTCCTTCTAGGTAGTTATCCTCCCAATCTATGCCCATATAGGTATCCATTTTCTCAAAAAAAATGAAATAGAAAAAATAGTACAAGAATTGTTGGAGGCAAGGGACATCTGCCCAAGTACCATCCCATATTCAACCCTTGTTGTGATGGTCTTGAAAAAATAAGGTTTGTTGTGCATGTGTCCATATTTTCAAGCCCTTAATAAATTGACCATTAAGGATAAGTTTCCCATTCCTGTCATCGATGGTCTGTTGGATGAACTCCAGGGAGCATGTTTCTTCACCAAATTAGGCCTTCACTACGACTATCACCAGATAAGGATGAATAAAGTAGATATCTCGAAGACTTCTTTCTGGACTCATGAAGGCCATTATGAATTCCCGGTAATGCCTTTTGGACTTTGCAATGCCCCATCTACCTTCCAAAGTCTCATGTACACTCTTGAATCCTTACCTCTAGAAGTTTGTTTTGGTCTTCTTCGATGACATCCTCATTTAAAGACACACTTGGGAGGCTCATCTCCATCATGTGGAAAAAGTAGTCCAATTATTACAGGACAATCAATTGTTTGTCAAGGCCAAGTGTTATTTTGGGGTGATCGAGGTAGAATACTTGGGACACATTGTGGGTCATGAGGGGGTAAGAGTAGATCCCAGAAAGATTCAAGCTATGTAGGATTGGTCAAGATCCACAACCTTGAAATGCCTTGGGGATTTCCTAGGGCTCACGAGATACTACAAGAAGTTTGTCCACCATTATAGTAAAATTTCCAAGTCATTGATGAACCTTCTTATGAAGAATGGATTCCATTGGACACCGACAGCAGAACACGATTTCTCAGATTTAAAGCAGGTTTTGCACTACCCCCATCTTAACTTCCCCCAACTTCAACAAAACTTTTGTTGTGGAATTCGATGCTTCCAACACTGGTATTGGCGTAGTCCTAACACAAAAAGGTAGACCTATTATGATCTGGATTATTTTTGAAATGAAATTATTCATGAAAGCAGAGATATTCCAATGAAATACTATGGAAAATTTCCAGAAATAGAGAAATACAACAATACTCGATTTCTATTAATGAAATAATTGTAAATACGCTATAAAAATATATATTCCAAGACTCACTAGAATGGTGGCAGCTTTATCTCTGAGAAGAGATGTGACGGCTACGTTCATTTGCAAGAAGATGATTACAATGAGGCTCTGAAGGCCCTTTTACGATAAACATGAATGCCAAAACCCTATACATCCAAAAACCTAACCCTGGGATATTAAACGCCAAAATTCATGTGGGCCAGTTTGGGTAAGTTAGTACATTAACTTCTGAGGGTCGTAACTTTTGCATATGATCGTCGTTTTAGGCGCATGATAGCCTGTTGGAAAGGTCTTTTCAAGAACTACACATTATGCCATAAAACTCTGACTCCATCTACATTTTGACTATGGCACGCCAAAAAGACATTGTTTGGGGCCCCAAAACAGCCCTGGAAGTACAAAAAGAGATGTTGACATGAAAACTTCCAAAATAAGCGAGTTGGATTAGGTGGTGTTATCACTCTATAATTTTCCCAAGGCTGTAGAGGCAGTCACAGAGGAAACATCAAAACCACTTTGAGTCAGGGATCTATCCCTCCAAGACTTAGATAGGGATCTCTCTGTTTGATATAGATTCGATTGAATAGATATTAGGCTAGCTATGCAGAATAGGGTTTGGTTTTTATTTGAGGTGTTTGGCTGAAGGACTACTTTAGAATCCCATTGGGCTATGGGGTTTGTGTTAAACTTAAGGTCAGATAAAAATATTTTAAAAGGCTTCTTCACAGGGCGAGATATTCAAGATACTGGATCGATTAAGATTAAATGTGATGGGAATATAGAATAGGTGAGAGGTTCATTTAAGTAAAGAAGCATTCAAGAATTTCTTTAACTCAAAATCAGAAGAATAACATGCATATTGATAAAAGGCTAGATACATAGTACATGACATAAATTATGTTCTTTAACTTCCTTTTAATAGTTATAATTAGAAAACAAGGTGATAACAGAGTAAGAAAACATTAACATAGCAAGAAAAACATCACCAATGTCCAGACGCAAGAATCTTGTGCATCAATTCCTTTGTATTACTGGTGGATCTAAATTGTTTTACAGAGAACAACCTTTCTGGGTCCAAGGATCAACAACAACTTTACATTAAAATCATATCAATAAATATGAGAGACCCCCCCTCAATTTTCAAAAGTCACATTCAACCGTCTCGGCAAAAAATAGTAATAAAATCGTTAAAAATCCTGAACTATCTTCCATAAAATCGGGTCGAATTCACTGAAAATAGGGGTACACTCAGACATATGTTTCTCTTCAATCCTGAAACCTAGGAAAAATATGAAAGAGATTATTGTATATGAGCATGTTCTGTACAAAACCTCCTTTGGTTTTGCCAAATTTGCCTCCATCTCGCTGAAACAGCCCCCGCAAAATTAGGACTGTAACAGAAAATGAAAAAATGAAAAAGTGGGGTTCAAAGATGGCTTTGATTCTCCCTGACCATGGAACTTGTGCAAAAACTAAGAGAGTTTTTTGTTCTTCATCCTGTTACGAAGAAAAATTTCTCTCGTTTTTTCAAAATTCGCTTTATTTTTCCCATAATTGTCTTCAAAAATCGGCTGGACAAAAATGATGTGAAAGCAATTTTTTGGGGGCAAGTTGGTATTCCGAACCCCCTTGAGGTGGTAAGTGGTTTTAGGGTGAGGGGGTCCGTTGGCCTGTGGAGATGGCAAGTGTCCAAGGGTGGTTTCATGAAACAACTTCATTCCAGACCCCCCCTCTCGTTAAAGTTCGGATGGCCAAGGGGGGTCTGGAATTATTTATGGTCGTTGATTTGAGTTTATGTGAGATGTGATGTGATGTTTAGACTTAGGATATGTTGTTTTATTAATGTATTTTTTTCTTAGTTTTTGTTTTTATTTTGATATTTTGTTATTTGGTTTACGTTTTGTTTTAATATTTGTTTTTTATTATTTTGTTTTGTTTTATTATATATATATATATATATATATATTATATGTTTTTATGTTATGTTAATATTTAATGTTTTGTATTTTTTTTATATGTATTTTTGTTTTATTTAATTTATTTATTTAATATATATGTTTTTTTATATTTCATATGTTTTAACATATATATTTAGGTCTTTCGAAATAGGATTTTAAAGAGCATCTCTGCTAGGGTTCTAGCCTAACATCATACGTGCGCCACCTCTCAATACTTTTGCGGCCATGGAGGTCGAGGGAGGGGTGCCACAGGCCCCCTCCTACAACTCAATCACCACCAAGGAGCATGGCTCCCATCATTCCAAAAGGTCGACCTTCAAACTCCTGCCAGAAATGCAGCGAATCATTTGGGAAGAAGAGATGCTAAAAGAAAAACTAATGGATATCAGTCCAACAGGCAACAACAACAAAACTAATCATACTTGGGAACCTAGAAAATGCATTCTGCAAGCCCCAATTTCCCCGAAATACAACATCATCTTTCCAAGAATCGAAGAACAGAAACAATACATGAGGGATTTTGCTCTAATTGGAAAATTTTTAGGGCTATGGCCTTCAGAAAAAGACCTAATCAAATGGATACAACACTGGTGGAAACCCAAGGGCCACTACGACCTCCAACTCAGATCAAATGGCTTCTTCACAATCATCTTGCATAATCTGGAAGACAGGAACATAATTTTTGAGGGCAGACCATACTTCTACAATTCGGTCAGCCTCTTCCTCTGTTTCTGGAAGGAACGTTTCAGCCTCGAAAAGGAGGACTTCATGCATGCACTAGTCTAGCTGAGACTCTACTCACTCCCACAGGAATTTTGGCTGGAAGAGATTTTGGCAGGAATAGGCATCACAATCAGCATCTACGTCAAAGATTTAGAAGCAACCAAGCAACGAAGGTACACATCCTATGCCTGTATTTGTGTTTACTTGAATATCTATAAACCCCTCCCAGTGGCCATTACCCTTGATTATCAATATGAGGAATGGTCTCAAACCATTGACTATGAGCACATCCCCTTTAGGTATAGGAAATGCCATGAGCACAGGCATCTCTTCCGCGAATTCCCTTTAAATAATCCTACCAAACCCTCCACGAAAGACCCCGAAAAATCCAAATATGGCTTCATCCTAGTCATGGGCAAACGCAAGCTTCAAGCCAAGAAGGCACCACTGCAAGCCCCTCTGGAGACCCCTTTACCCACAACCAAGAACCCTTTCAATGCCCTCCAAACCATGGATGACATAACTTCCTCCAAAAACGACACCAACGCAAGATCACACTAAATACCAAGGCATAATGAATCCCAAAGTTCTATCCCAGAATCCCTCCCAACCACCACCCACTGACTCCTCCCTTCCTACTACACTCGGACCAGAGATGGGAGACCCATACACAGACCTGGAGGATCAAGATCTTTCTAGTATTGACATGGCACACCTGGAGGAGGCTTACCGTAAGAAACAATTATACAAAATACCACCAGATCAGCTGCGTAAGGTGCACAAAGTATTTCTCAACTCCTCTGCAGGGGGTTCAGCCAAAGCTAATGCGAACCTTGGTATCCAAAAAGGCACTTCAAAGGATCCATGCAAAATAACAAAGGAAGAAACGAAATGGGGCAGAAAATCGAAACACCAACTCATCCAGGATGTCGAGAACTTCCTTGTCAACTCGAGTCATATACATATGATCTCAGACAAATTCCCTCCTCTCCAACACCCATCCTCCTCATGAAGATACAAACTTGGAATATTAGGGGCCTGAATGCTAAAAATAAACAGGCTATACTCAGAGAAAGAATCAAGAAAGATCAACCAAACATTCTCATATGGCAAGAAACGAAATGCATGGAAAAGGAGGCTTCCTCCACTCTACAAAAATGCTGGAAACAAGCCAACCACATAGAAATCGATGCCAAAGGAGCAGCTAGGGGCCTGGCTATAATGTGCAATCCATCCACAGTTCTGTCGGGTGACTTCTTCACCTCCAAATGGACCATCACTGCCTCCTTCCAACTCATTGGCTCGAACAAATCCGATTACATCACCAACTCTTATGGTCCTGCCACACCAGGTGACAAGGACGCCTTCCTCAAGCACTTGGATTGGTTAGCAGATCACATAAATCCCCACGAATGGATCCTAGGGGAGACTTCAACATAATCATAGGGCTGGAGGAGAAAAGGGGAGGTACGCATACTTTGGTAATAGACAGTAAGACTTTCAACAACCTTGTTAGTCTGAGAAATATAATTGATGTCAGTACAGCCAATGGTCTATACACTTGGAATAATAGGCGCGCACGGGACCAACAGGTTTCTAGTAGACTAGCCCACGTCCTCCTGTCAGAAGAAGTTATGATGGATGGCTTAGCTTGGAATGCTACAATCATCAACTCCTCGAGCTCTGATCATTGGCCGATCCTCCTCACCATTAACATCAAGGGCACTCCTGGAAGAAATCCCTTTCACTTCGAGAAATTTTGGTTGAAACACTTGGACTTCCAAGCAAACATCAAAACGTGGTGGGCAGAAGCAGCCATACCCACAGGGACCGCCATGTACAGATTCCAACAAAGGCTGAAGAATCTCAAACAAAATCTAAAAGTCTGGAATAAAGCTACTTTCAGCGACATCTTTCAAGCCTAGGAGAAACTCCAATAGCAAATTCAACGTCTACAACAACAGATCTGACAGCATGGCCTTACAGAAGCCCTAAAACATCAGGAAAAGAAACTAAAAAATCAATTAGCCAAAAGAAGAGCGCAGGAGGAAATCCTCTGGAGGAAAAAGTCACACATACAATGGATAAAAGAGGGGGAAAGAAACACCAAATTTTTCCACAAATCCATGGTCCAACAACGTCAAACGAATTGCATCACCCACCTCATTTCGGACCAGGGAACAGAAATTCAACAGCACTCTGACATTGAGAAGGAATTACTCTCCTACTATAAAAACATCCTCTCTGAACCTCCTATAGATCGATCTCATGCAATCGACACCATCCTTAGGAACGTCCCCAAGGAGGTGACCAAGGAGCAAAACGAGGCGCTCATGAGACCAATAACTCAAAAAGAGGTTGATAAATCCCTACGGGACACAACGATAGGAAAAGCACCAGGACCAGATGGGTTTACCCCAGATTTATTCCACCATTGTTGGAGCATCACCCGTGAGGATGTTTGTGAAATAATCGAGGACTCAAGAAGATCAGGTCAAGTCCTCCAAGCCATCAACACCACCTTTCTCACTCTCATTCCCAAAGAAAATCACACCACCTCCCCAGCACACTTCCGACCCATTTCCCTCTGCAACGTCATCTACAAGCTCCTAACAAATATTATTTCCACCTGCCTCAAGCCCATCCTACCCTTCATCATCACGCCATAACAAACCAGTTATGTGGAAGGTAGATAAATTCTGGATAGTATCATTTTGGCTCATGAAGTGATACACTCACTCCACTCTACAAAGACTCCAGGTATGCTTCTAAAACTGGATCTTTCAAAAGTCTTTGATAAATTAAGTTGGGATTACTTGAGATCCACTCTTCTGGCGTTCAGTTTTGACCCCACTTGGGTCTCCTAGATAGTCAGCCTCACTTCTTCTTCTTTGTTTTCCATTCTGATCAATGGCATCCCCTCCAGCCCCTTCTCGCCCACCAGAGGTATAAGACAGGGGGACCCTCTCTCCCCCTTCCTCTTCATTATCCTAGCGGAGGGACTCAGCAGAACCCTTAAGGCTCCCATTTAAGGTCACTCCCTTTCTGGCCTCACCCTCCATGGCTTATCGCCCCCTATCTCCCATAGTCAATTCGTTGATGACTCTCTCCTGATGACTCTCTCCTAATGGGGATACCTACAGTGTGAGAGGCCCTCCACATAAATTCAATCGCATCAAGTCAATCATCAACCTCTTCTATGAATCCTCAAGAATGGATGTGAACCTTTCCAAATCACAGATCTTCTTTTTCAACATGCCTGTTGAGATCCAGAACCACCTCACGCTCCTTCTGGGCTTCACCCGCAACACTCTACCTTCCACTTATCTAGGAATCTTCCTCATAGACAATCCGTTAAAAAATCTAGCTTGGGATTCTCTACTCTCCAAATTTCACAAAAAACTCTCGTTGTGGACCATTCACTCCCTCAATCTACCTGGATGCCTCATCCTTCTCAAGTCTGTCCTTCAAGCTCTACCAGTCTATGCCTTCTCTGCTCTAGCAGCTCCGAATTTCATCCTCACCACTTTAATAAATATCCAAATGCGCTTTTTGTGGCAAGGCACCAAGGAATAATGTAAAAAAACCCTCGTAAGTTGGAAAAAAGTCTGCAAACCAAAGAAAGATGGGGGTCTAGTCTTCAGAGACCTGCCCATTCTTAATAAGATCCTTAGTGAAAAAATTTGGTGGAGATGGTTAAAGTGACCGCAAGGCCTTTGGGCACATCTATGGAGGAAAAAATACACCCCCACAACCCAAGAAAAATAACTCATAAGATGGAATGGACAAATTCTGGGCTCTCTCATCTAGAACACAGCTAGAAACAATAGGGGTATCATTGTAGAACACTCCTTCTGGGATATACAAAATGGTACCTCATCCCTCTTTTGGGGGGACTCCTGGCAACAACTCCCTGCCCTGCACAATGATCCACAGTTGAGTGTCTTCCTCTCCCATACCACAGAAGTAGGTCCCGTCAAAGTAGAGGACTATTGTAACCTTGCAAGCAATCGAGACATCTGGCGCAAATGGAAAAACAACTATGAGGTCCTGCACATTCCCAGCGAAATCAACATCCAACCCTTTCTAAATCACTTGGATGCAAGGAAAATGCTAAACCAACAAGGCAACAACATTCTCAGATGGGGACATACCTCCACAGGTACCTTCAACATTCAAGAGGCATACAGGCTCAAAGCTAGGAATGACTCCCTACCGACAGAGATAATCTAGAGCAAGATCTAGGAAACAAATTCATGGCCAAAAATTAGTACCTTTCATTGGCTAACTGTGCACAGTAAAATCCTCACTTGGGATAATTTAAGGAAAGGGGGATTCATAGGGCCCTCTTGGTTCCAACTCTGTAGTTCAGAGGAGGAAACACAAAACCATCTCCTAAATCTCTGCTCCTATAGCTCCAATATCTGGGATTATAGTGTCAGCCTCATGCGCACCACAGACAGGAAGCACACAGGCATTCGGGAAACCTTAGAAGCTTAGCGCACCTCGATCTTCCACTCCCCTATCCTCAACAAAATCTGGCAGCTTCTACCGGGCTTCATCCTCTAGAAAATATGGAAATAAAGAAATCGACGAATCTTCAAATCCGAGACTAAACCTTGGCAGCAGGTCTGGGAAAGTATTCACTCCAACATCAAAGAAACAATCACCCTCTATCCCTGGAATGATCAAGACTAGAACTTCCCGGCAAACAAATGCATCATCCTCCATCATTGGCAACTTCAACCACATTCCATTTCCATCGACTCTAGCACCAAGACACATCATGAGCCAAGTCCCACAATGTGGAAGGCACCAAAAATAGGGTACCACAAGATGAATTCCGATGGGGCCTCCAAAGGGAATCCAGCCTGGACTAGTTATGGAGCAGTCATTCGCAATAGCAAAGGGGAAATCCTACACATTGTAGCAAGAAACATTAAGTACAACACCAACAAATTTGTGGAATTATGGGATCTCCTCAGAGGCCTTCAAGCAGCCAAAGACCAGGAGCTCTTCCCAATCATCGCAGAAGGAGACTCTCAAATAGTCATACATCTCCTTAGTCGACTCATGAATGGAGCTAACCTGGAGAAAATCTCCCCCAGCTGGAGACTTATGAATGGGATCCTAAGAATAAAATCCCTCTTACATCCCAACTTGGTAATCCTTCCATCCCACATCAGAAGGAAAACAAACCAAGTGGCCGACTTGTTGGTGAATTATGGAGTTGATTTGACTAAAGAGGAATTCTCATGCACCCCAACCTCCACCAACTCCCACCCCTGGGTTTTAGCTTGAAGAAACATTGCAAGAACCAAAGATCATCCCCTGGATGGGGTGATACTAGGCAACATGTGCGCACAAGACACGGAGAGGCCAACCGGCTAGCTAGTCAGTCAGTTAGCACTCACAGGTACCAACACATCCCATCCCCCTCCAGCAATTTCACCTCGCAATTTAAATCTCCACGCCACCACCATGTTGAACCTTCACGCCAAGAGCTCATCGCATGAGCTGGAGAACTTGCAGGAGAAGAGAGTGCATGGAGATACGTACATCACCTCAGCGGTCACCTCTCCGTCCTGGACCAAGAGCACTCATAGCCGAACTCATGGGCTTTTTCACTCTAATAGCTCTCGATGCCTTCCCTCTTCCTTATAGGTTCATGATGGTCTTCAAGCTCTGCGCATCCACCCTCCCAGCGATGACATCCCTTATTCCACGCCTAAGAGGCAAGTCTAGGAGAGGCGCAGCCTGGTACACAACTAGGGGCAAGAAAAAGCCAAACTTGGCCCACCTCTCAGACACTGAAATGTCGTGCACTGCTCCCCCTCCAGTTCTTGACGCTCTCCCTTTCCTGCCTCCTATTTTGGCTCATGCTCCGGCAGAGAAGCAGCTTGAAGCCACCCAAGAACTCTTGCCTCTTTCAAATGAGTATTCCTGCCAAGTTGAATGGTTTGACGCCCTTGGGAACTCCTTGGGCTTTGCACCACCCCCACCCTCGCCTCCTCCACTGAGACCACCACCTCCCACCCTCAACCTGTCACGCTACCTTTCTGAAGCCACATCTGCCATCCCGACAGATTCCCCTTTTCATCCCCCTTGCCACAACCATGCTAACCAGGAAGAAATTATTCAGGCTCTGAGCGATTTGGCCAAAGGAAAACAAGATATCAAAATATCCCTCAGGGATTTGCAAGCGCAGGATGAAGAACAAAGGAGCTGAGTGGACAAACTGTTACTCTTCCTCCAAGACCTCAGGCGAGTGAGTGTAGAACGAGACAAGGGAAAGATGAAGAATACCCAAGTCTTCGTAGGCCCTTCCTATGGTCCAGGTCTTTGAAAAAATCTCCTTTTCTGGTCTTTTACTCCATGTTTTTTCAATTCATTAGGAAAAAGTATAGACAATCAGCTCTGCTTAGACAGTTAGCTCTGCTTAACTTGAATTTCAGATAGCCCAGGGCCCTGTGCGGCATAGTAGGTTTTCTCAGCATCACCACCTATGTGTATGTTTGGACAAGTGGCATCAGTTTTTGGACAAGTGGCATTATATTTTTGAACCAGGGCCAATAGTGGTTTTCTAGTCGGGCATTGTTGACACCTAGAACAGACAATCTGTAAATTTTTAAAAAGGCTCTAATACAATTACAAACTTACAAAAAAAAAACATATATGTTTATTATAATTTTTATTAATATTATTTTATTTTTAATGTTTAATATTAATCTAAATTAACCTAAACACTAACTTAATTATTAATTAATTAGTCTAACCTATTCTAACTATATTAAACTTATTACTAACATTATTAATCTATTGTTCTTTTTGTTTATCCTAAGTTTGGTTTATGCAGGGATGAGTGGCAGGTGAGATGTACTCATTGGGTTAGAAGAATAAGGGAGTGAGGGTGCAGCGGTGGATGAAGGATGCAGTAGGGTGATGAAGGGTTGGGAAAAATGGGTGGAGGGGAAAATGAAATCAACCGAGCCCAGTAAGACAGATGTCTTCATCGTGGGAGCAACGCCAAATAAGCAGCTGAAGAATCAAGTTGCTATGATTATAGGACCCTAACATAGGATCCACCTGGGGATGGCAGCTCTTTTCGGGAGGTGTCAAGGACCACTAAACTCTGAACATGTAGATCGGTGCTTTATTCTTTGGGCTGAGTCCAAAATCTTATTCTGCAACCTATACCTATTTTGATCTTTTAGCCGAGACAAAATGAAAAAGAACACTACTGAAAAAGAGATGCTCACAATGTTGAGCTTATTCACACTCTCCTATCCTAATCAACTGCACTCACTTCTCATCTAGGTAATGGAAAATGCCAATGGAGCCAATCTAGCCGTCTAATAACTCTGTTCTTCCACCGTCTTTGATAAAACTTAGAAATAAGTATGTTACTCATGCTTGAGAGTAATTTCTAGCTAGGTCTTTACAATACAAAGCCCTGGGTCTGTGGACAATTCCAAAGACTTTGGGAATCAATGGGTATTCTGAAAAGAGAAACTCCTCCATATAGACAGCTACAGGATCATGATAAACCTGACCTATCTCTTGATGTTCAGATTCAACCAATTCAACCTCATGATTTGGTACTATAGTTATTCTATTTGCATCCTCATGCACTTCTTGACATGGCTGCAACTTTTCTGATGGGTTCTGAAATGATGCTTATGCTGAACACACCCCTGTAGCTGACTGTCTGATCATATCCATATCATAACAATTTTTGAAATCATTAGGGGTAAATGAACACTGACTTTGCACACACATTATCCAGAATATCAACTATAGGGTCATAAAATGATTTAGATAATGGTTCCATTGGCTCTACTAGTACTTCATGGCTTACATTGTGACTTTCACCTAGAATCTGACCAAGATTCCCCCTAAAATTTTGGAATGAATTAAAGAATAGAGGCAATGAATCAAGATGGATCAGCTCATCACCTATTTCGGGCTTCATGATTTCATCTGAGGTTTGACCTTCAAAAAGGCTCAAGGGCTGCACCTCTAGATCAGCTTCTATATCTCCCTTATTTTTCTCAACTAATGAATTAGAACATTCCTCTTCCTTTCTATGTGCAATATGCTTGTATTGTTTCCTCAGGAGTGAGGCAAAACATAAGGGCATGCAATTTTCATTTTCTTGAAAATTTTCTGCATTTTGATCATTTCTGTCATAATTTCCATGTACAAATTGATTGTTCTTCTAGGATTGCAAATGATCTTCTTCCTCCCAACAATATGTTGCTAATTTCTCTAGAAAATTCATCTTGATATCCTCCTCATCATACTGATCATGCTTGAGTAAATCATCCATGAATGAAATGTCATCAAACATGCACATCATATCAACTGATGGCTCTTCAACAAGTTGCATTGGAGTTTCATCTTTGACTATATTATGAATCGAATACATGAAATAATCCTTTGGTGGTTTAGAATACAAAGGTTGGGATGCAAAATGTTTGGGGACATTGATCCTTGTCCGTTCTAGCGCTAATGGAACATAAGGTCTTTGAACAACAAGCTCATCTTTCCTGCTAATCTTCTGCATCATCTCTCTTACAGTGTTTTCCAGAACATCTAGTTTCACTTCTGAGGATGTCATTCGTTCTTGTTCTATTCTATCTTCCTCTTCTGCCCTTAATTTTTCCTTTCAGTTCAGCAAGCTAGCTTCCACATCAACTGCAACCTTTTGCATTTCTTCAAGGCTTGCAGTGTTCCTTTCTCTTAATTGGAATGTCATCTCAGGATCGAAGGCATATGGGTAATGCAAGTGAGTTGATCCTGGGGGTGGCCTTATATTAGCAGGCATTGCATGATACACATGGTTGAACCTTGCTGAAAAATGATGTACTGTCTCCACTAGATGTCTTTTCAAATGGTCATACTCTTCTAGGATGAGAAATACATTTCTCATGATCACCCATCAATTTAAGAAAATGTTTACAAACTGATGGAAATTGCTAATGCTAGCAGCTGGAATACTTTTAAACCAATTTTTCACTTCACCTTGCAAAGACAGGGAAAACATCCTAATATAGACATCGTCATATTCAACCTCATAAAGTTCAAGGAAAACTTCAAACCTCTGGATGTGTTTTTCAGCAGTATTATTGGCATTCTCTCCATCAAACCTGTGCATATTATTGGTGTAATTGGCAGGGAATTCATGGAGAATAGGAGGCAAATCTAGAGGATTGTATCTGTCTGGAATTTTTGCAGGTACTGGAGGTGAAGCAGGAGGCTTACAACCATCTGGAGTTTTAGCAAGAGTGGGAGATAAAGCAAGAGGCTCATATCTCACTGGGATTTCTGCAAGTGTATGAGTATATACATGATCTACAATTTGGGGCTTAGTCTCTTGAGGCTCATCAATTAGCAGGTGTTCAATGCAATCTTCAGCAATGTACTTTTGATCAAGCTTAGAATAAGATAGAACATAATTACATATAAAACCAAAGATGTCTTGAATGCAATTTGGGCTTGAGTACCTGATCTTTCTAGGCTGCTTGGTCATGCTTCAAGTTCTTCCTCCAGTGGATTCTTTGACTTGGCACTGTCTGGGGCTGATTGGAGTCACTAGGTGAATGATCTCAGCCTTCTTGTGTCTGCTCACTATCCACCATCAGTGATCAGATATAGAACTTGAAGTACACTACTGGAGAAAGTCCCCAGTATGGTCGTCATTCTGTTATCACTTTGTAATTTTCCCAAGGATGTAGAGGTAGTCACAGAGGCAACATCAAAACCACTTTGAGTCAGGGATCTGGCCCTCCAAAACTCAGAGAGGGATCTCTCTGTTTGATATAGATTTGATTGAATAGATATTAGGCTAGCTATGAAAAATAGGGTTTGTTTTTTATTTGAGGTGTTTGGCTAAGGACTGCTTTAGAATCCCATTGGGCTATGGGGTCTATGTTAAAACTTAAGGTTGGATAAACAACTTTTGGAAAGATATAATAGGTGGATCGATTAAGATTAAATGTGATGGAAAGATAGAACAGGTGAGAGGTTCATTTAAGTAAATAAGCATTCAAGAATTTCTTTAACTCAAAATCAGAAGAATAAAATGCAGACCGATAAAAGGACAGATACCGAGTACACGAGGTAAATTCAGTTCTTTAACTTCCTTTTAATAGTTAGAATTAGAAAACAAGGTGATAACAGAGTAAGAAAACATTAAAATAGCAAGAAAAACATCACCAATGTCCAGACGCAAGAATCCTGTGCATCAATTCCTTTGTATTACTGGTGGATCTCAAAAACAATTACAGAGAACAACCTTTATGGGTGCAAGGATCAAAAACAAATTTACATTAAAATCATATCAATAAATAGGAGAGATCCCCCCTCAAGTTTCGGAAGTCAGATTCAACTGTCTCGGCTAAAAATAGTAATAAAGTCGTTGAAAATCCTGAATTGTCTTCCATAAAACCGGGCTGAATTCGCTGAAAATAGGGGTACGCTCAGACATATGTTTCTCTTCAATGTTGACACCTGGGAAAAAACTGAAAGATTTTATTGTAGATGATCATATTCTGGACAAAAACCTCGTTTGGTTTTGCCAAATTTGCCTCCATCTCGCTGAAACAGTGCCCGCAAAATCAAGACTATAACAGAAAAATGAAAAACTGAAAAAATGGGGCTCGAAGATGGCTTTGATTCTCCCTATCCATGGCACCTATGCAAAAACTGAGAGAGGCTTTTGTTCTTCATCCTGTTACGGAGAAAATATCTCTCGGTGTTTCAAAATTCGCTTTAGTTTTCCTGGAATCACCTTCAAAAATCGGCTGGTCAAAAATGTTGCGAAAGCGGGTTTTTTGGGGGCAAGGTGGTATTCTGGACCCCCCTTGAGGTGGTAAGTGGTTTTTTTTGGGGGGGGGTCTGTTGGTCTGTGGATATGACAAGTGTCCAGGGGTGGTTTCATGAAACAACTTCATTCCGGACCCCCGCCTTTCGTTAAAGTTCAGATGGCTGGGGGGGTCCAAAATTATTTATGGTCGTTGACTTGAGTTTATGTGAGATGTGATGTGATGTTTAGACTTAGGATATGTTGTTTTATTAATGTATTTTTTTTTGGTTTTAGTTTTTAATTTGATATTTTGTTATTTGGTTTATGTTTTGTTTTAATATTTGTTTTTTTATTATTTATGTTTGTATGTTATGTTAATATTTAATGTTTTGTATTTTGTTTATATGTATTTTTGTTTTATTTAATTTTTTTATTTAATATATATGTTTTTTTATATTTCATATGTTTTAACATATATGTTTATTATAATTTTTATTAATATTATGTTATTTTTAATGTTTAATATTAATCTAAATTAACCTAGACACTAACTTAATTATTAATTAATTAGTCTAACCTATTTTACCTATACTAAACTTATTACTAACATTATTAATCTATTGTTCTTTTTATTTATCCTAAGTTTGGTTTATGCAGGGATGAGTGGCAGGCGAGACGTACTCATTGGGTCAGAAGGACAAGGGAGTGAGGACATAGTGGTGGATGAAGGATGCAGTAGGGTGATGAAGGGTCGGGCGAAATGGGTGGAGGGGAAAATGGAATCAACCGAGCCCAGTAAGACAGATGTCTTCATCGTGGGAGCAACACCAAATAAGCAACTGAAGAATCAAGTTGCTATGATTATAGGACTCCAACAGGTGGGAGGCCACTAGTCTCCACTTGGAAGATGTGTACAGCTTCAGACAACCCTAGAAGTGTAGAACCCACAATTACAAAGAAGTACAGAAGAACGTGTTGAGATAAAAATTGACAAGAGGATCTGGTTGGAATAGGTGGGTGGCCACCAATATCCACCTGGATCATTCCTCCCCCCTTAGGAAGCAATGGTCTCCATTGTGTTGAGTGCCCAAGGAAGAAGGGAAAGTGTTTTCTGAATCTGAATCTTGGTGATTTGCATGCCTTGTTGGAGAAATTGTGTTGCTTGGTCCATGGAAGACTGTCACAAACCTATTGTTGGCGGGTTTGAGTCTGTTCCACCAACTTGTTTTCTCTGGGTTTGACAAGACCTAGTGTAGGTACCATTGTAGGTGAAGAAACAATATCTTCTTTCTCTTTGAAAATATGTTCTTTCTTTATAGAAGGTGTTGAGGCTACAGTGGTTGTGGTGGTATTTTATGCATCCTTTAAACAGACTATGAAGAGGATGAATTTTGCAGTATGAGAGATTGCCTTGCGGCACTGTTTTTTTGGAACAATAGTCAGAACTACCTCTGGTGTCCTATAGAGCTGACCTCCCAGAGTAATAATGACACTACGGGGTCTAGATTCATAGACAACATGATGTTTCCACATATATGGTTGGCCCAAAACAACATCACATACATCAAGAGGGGAAACATCACACACTACCTCATCCTTGAATGGTTGGATGCCATACGATAGGAGACATTGTTGGCTGACACACAGATCTCATCCATGGTGAAGCCACTCGATGTTGTATGGATGCGGGTGTGGTGTTGTTGAAAACCACAATTGTTTGATGAAATTAGCTAAGATAAGGTTTTTATGGATGTTGTTATCAACAATGAAATGCAACGGGGTCCCCTTCACCCACATCTGTGAATGGAAGAGGTGCTCCCCCTCTTCAATATCCACTGGTTCTTCTGGTTGATTTGTTATGGTCGCGGCAATAGAAGTGGGTTTCGCGTCAATGATTTGTCTGTTTTCAATATTTTCTGGATCAGATTCTTAATCAGGGTTCGGCTCCATGTCTTTGACCTCAACCACCAATGAATTTTTCGAGCAACATTCATCAGTGTTGTGCTAAGAGATTTTGTGGAAGTCACACCACTTCCCAGTGTCATTCTTTGTCTTTCCTTTACCCTTTTTGTCATGTTTCTTGGACTGGTTGTCTATAGGTTGTTGGTTAGGGCCATCTTTACCATTCTTTGGTTATTCTATATTTGCATACCTGAATTCCAATTTGTTCTGGTGCCTAAATTTATGCTCAATTTTGTCAGCATATTGATAGGTAACTCCCAATGATGAGATGTTTAGGAAATCCATTTCGGTTTGGATGTACATATGTAGAGCCCCACAATATTTCTTAACCAAATGTCACTCTGAGTATTTGATACCCAACTTGGTGCGTAAGGTATGTAAAGTATTTGTGAACTTCGACATTGTTTGGCTCTTCTCTTGTCGTAGTGTGGTCCATCTCATGTACTAGTATTCATAGTTATCAACAGGGTAATATTGTTCCTTGAATGCATCCCCAAAAAAATCCCAAGTGGAATTGTCCCCATATATTCCATATTCCTCTGTGGAACTTTTCTCCCAGTAAGTTTCCCACCAATGTTTGACATGGGGGAGAACCTTGAGGAGTGAGAAGGTGATATTTTCCCTTTCAGAAAAATTGTGAATAGAGAAATAAACCTCTAATAGATTTAACCATTTTTCTAGGGCATCAGCATCTATCTGACCTTCAAATATGAATATCAAAATTAACTTGCACCTTGAAGGGATAGGTTCCTCCAAAATGGTCACTTGATGAATATGCTCCTGTTTCTATTGGCAGGCATTGAAGGATGTGTGAAAAATTATCCATCATTTCATCCTTTTGTCGCGTGAGAGCTTACTTAAGCAACAAGTTAATAGAATCTTCTACTCCACTGTTTTTATTTTCTACCGCCATCGAGGGTTTCTTGGGTGTGTGAGAGTGATTTTCCTCAAGAGAGACAAACTCGAGACCCAACTGCTTATACTCATACCTCATCGGGGACATGCACTAAAAAAAATGATCAAGAGCAGCCTGCTCTGATATCACTGATCTGGATTATTTTCAGAATGAAATGAAAGTAGATATATTCCAATGAAATACTCATGAAAATTGACAGAAACAGATAAATACAACAATATTTGATTTCTATTAATGAAATAATTGTAAAGAGACTATAAAAATACAGAGTGCAAGACTCGCTATAATGGTGGCAGCTTTATCTCTAAGAAGAGATGTGACATCTATGCTCATTGGAAAGAAGATGATTACAATGAGGCTCTGAAGGCCTTTTTATGATAAACATGAATTCCAAAACCCTAGACATCCAAAAACCTAACCCTAGGAGATGAAACACCAAAAGTCATGTGGGCCCCGTTTGGGTAAGTTAGTACATTAAATTCATGGGGTCATAACTTTTGCATATGATCTTTGTTTTAGGTGCGTGATAGCCCATTGGAAATTTATTTTCGAGAACTACGCATTATGTTGTCAAACTCTGACTCTATCCACAATTTGATTGTGGAATGCCAAAAAACACTATTTAGGTCCCCAAAACGGCCTTGGAAGTACAGAAAGAGGTGTTGACATGAAAACTTCCAAAATAATCCAATTGGATTAGGTGGAGGCCACCAGTATCCACCTGGAATATGTGTAGAGCTTCAGACATCCCCAAAAGTGTAGAACCCATAATTACAAAGAATTACAGAAGAACATGTTGAACTTAAAATTGATAAGAGGAGTCAGTTGGAATAGGTGGGTGGCCACCAATATCCACCTGGATCATCTTTCTTTCACCATTCAGACCTTAAGCGACTGCAGTCAGGGAGAATCTACATATGAAAAGGAAATGATGTTTATTCTCCATGATGTGCACACTTGGAGACCGTATATGTTGGGCTGTCATTTTCATATCAAAACCAAACACCATAGTCTAAAGTATTTCCTAGAACAAATATTTTCCTCCCTGGAACAAAAAAAGTGGCTGACTAAAATGCCAGGCTATGATTATGAGATCATATATAAAAAGGAAAAAACAATGTAGTGGTTGATGCCTTGTCACGCCAATATGAAGATGAAGGTTCTCTCTTTTCCTTATCCTTACTAGTGCCTACTTGGATTGAGGAAGTTTGGCAGGAGTGGCTCACCAACCCAACTATATCACAAGTAATTCAAAACCTTAAGGTGGACCTGAACCCGCTCATTGGCTACACTTGGCAAGAAAATATCCTCATATATAAGGAGCGATTGGTTTTGTCTCCAATGTCTACACTTAATCCCCTCATCTTAAATGAATTCCACTCATTTCCTCCCGTGGGTCACTCGGGATTCAAAAAGACATATGCTTGTGATTGTTGTTCTTTTTTGGGGGAAGGCATGAAGAAGGACATCCTTAATTTTGTCACAAAATGTGACATTTTCCAACACAATAAAGGTGACATTGTCAAGACCTTAGGATCTCTCCATCCATTACCCATTCCAGCTTCAATATGGACTGACATCTCCATGGACTTTATAGTGGGCCTTCCCAAAGAAAGAAACAAGTCTGTCATCATGGTCATGGTCAATCACCTTTCAAAGTATCCAGAGTTTTTTGCCTTACCACACCCTTTTACACCTAATATGGTAGTGCAAGTTTTCCTTTATCATATTTTCAAACTGCATGGCATGCCCACATCCATTGTGTTTGATCGTGACCCGACTTTCACCATCACATTTTGGAAAGAATTGTTTAAATTACATGGCATGCAATTGAACATGAGCACAATATACCACCCATAGAAGGATGGCCAAACAAAAGTGGTCAATAAATTTTTGGACACATACTTTCATTGCTTTTCCTCAGACAAACAACATTAGTGGGTGAAATGGTTACCCTTGGCAGAACAGTGATACAACACTTCCTATCATACAATGACCAAAATGACGCCATATGAAATAGTGTATGGTCACCAACCACCTTTTGTAACTTCATATGTTCCATGCACATCCAAGCTCCAAGATCTTGATAGGTTGGTGCAAGGTAGAGAAGCTACCCTCCGGGCTTTGAAATATAACCTCCACATGGCCAAAAATCGTATGAAGCAACAAACTGGCCAACAACGTTTTGAATGGGTCTTCCAAGAAGGTGATCCGGTGTTTCTCAGACTCCAACCTTACAAGCAAACCTCCCTCAAAACCTAGGGCCATCACAAGTTGGCACCCAAATTTATGGCCCCTACCAGATTGTCAAAAGTATTGGTACAATTCCCTACAAATTGGCCCTTCCAGTTGCCTCCAAAATACATTCGGTATTCCATGTTTTGTGTTTGAAGAAAGTGGTGGGTCATAATTTCAAGGTTCAAACCATCCTGTCGGAATTAGATGAAGAAGGATCCATTTGGCTGCAATGAGAATTCGTCCTCAATGTACGTGAGTGTCACTTGTGTGGTCGCACTATCAAATAAGTATTGATCAAGTGGAAGGACACATCTCCATAGGATTCAACTTGGGAACCCGCAACCATACTACAACAATTTCCACATCTTCAGCCTTGACGAAAAGGATACTTTTGAAGGGGGAGGGCATGTTAGGATCCAATCCTAACCCCTCTTAGTGAGTTATTAGTTAGAGTAAAATATATTTTCATGTAATAAAGGCTTAAGTTAGTTAATAAGGCCTATTAAATAAATGTGAACAAGTCAATGTATGAAGACCTAATAGAAGCTTTTGCTTCTAGAAGGATCTTCCTCTAGAATGTTCTTTAGAAGGTAGAACTAGTATAAATAAGAGTAGGAGGTATGAGAAAGGTATATAGAGAATTATTGTAAAAGAGTGATGCTTTGTTGGAGGTTTCCCCCTCAAAGAAGAAAGTGAAATCAACTTCCTATCGATAAAGGTATAATTATCTGGTTGTGGTTCTTTATATTGTTGATGTTCCATGGTATTTTGATGCAGTGTTTATGTTTTCAATTTAATATATTAGATCTAGTACCTTACAGTGAAGTTTACACTACCCTTCATACAATGCAGCAAACAAAAAATGATTCACATGAGGTTTCTTTGAGCATCATATGTGGAAAAAGGCAAGGTTTGGTGGACGTGGAAAATTCAACAAAATTCATTATTGGGAGGATGGGACAGGAGCAGGTTTGAAGGACACTGCAAGAAAGAAAGGTTATAGTAACCATTGCCACTCTTTTGGAGAAGGTCAAGCCACACGCTCGGTCAAAGTTGCCACATGATCCAAAATGTAGCGGAGGATAGACCATATTCTTACTTGGATTATTTGAACCAAGTGACAGAACTGAGCAGTGTGCGGAGGCAACCGATAGTTTTGACTTGGAAGATGAAACAAAAGAAGTGGGGAGAAAGGACTATGATCCCAAAACAATTGTTAACTTTTTCAAAAAGGCCATGGGGACATATGACTTCCAAGTAACAACCAAATGACTTGAAAAATTGGGGTGTTCACCAAAGGAGGTGAGGATGACCTTGAGGAATCTATGAAATGAGCATAAGTCCAATACAACATTTTTCAGTATCCTTGGAGGTGGCTATTGGGCTTACATTGTATACTAGAACAAGAGAATCATGGGCGTGTTTCCAAGAAGAGGAAGCGTGAACCTGAGTGCCATGAAAGTGGCACAGGTGACAAAGAGATTGGTATTTGGGAAGAGTACATGAAGTCAAAAGCACGTACATAAAAGATTAATTTGGATGAGAGGAAACACATTCTCATGAGTTGCGCATGACGGTTGGACTAGATACCCAATCAGTCCAAGGCATGGGAGATATCAATATGTGGAGACATGGACGAGTTGATCAAATTATGGATGTGACAGTGTGTCACGAAGGATATGATTCCTAGAAGAGGATAGCTACTCAATGACGGACGTGGTTGGTAAACCGCAATAGATGAAGTAATGTTGAGGGTTTCCATGACAACAACAACTTGGAATGGGAGAGGATGTACGACTTGGGACACCAAGCCCGGGTGTGCACACTTTCACCACAAACCGAAACGAAGGAAATCAGGCAGGAAAAACACTCGATGCACTTGAAGACACCAAGTCTTCATATATGGGGAGAGTTGGGGTTCCTTGGGTGTACGATGTGCTAAGGGGCGAATCCATCCAAAGATGGCTTACAACACAAGTTAGGTGAGTTGGATTGACAAAGGGCATGTGAAGAAGATCGGGCGCATCATGAAGGCAGAAAATCGGATAAGGAACAAAGAGGTCGCGCTTAGGTGAGTCGACCCGACTCACCTAAGGGACGTGTACACCTAGAAAATGCGTTGGTTGAACAAAGGGTGGTGTCGGTTGAACAACTCTGTGGACATAACCAAGACATTGTGCAACACAAGTAAGCCATGAGACTGTTGAACTAACAGTTGTGGGAAATTCTTGGGCACTCAACAAATGAATGAGTTAGCCAAAGGAAAGGAGGGTGCGCTTAGGTGAGTTGGCATGATTCATCTAAGGGATGCACACACCTATTGGAGGTTGGTTGGATCGATTAAGTGGAAAAAACATGGTGAAACAAAGGTTGGCTCACCCAAGAGCAAGGAGATGCCCCGATTCATGAGGCTTGACAACTATATATACTCAAGGGTGAGACAAAAACAAAATCAAGAAAATTGAAATGATTTGACTCAATCTTTTTAGTGAAGAGTTGTTTGACAACTTGGATATACAACTAATAATTCATAGCATATTGTCAATGTAAAGTTAACCCAAAAAGGTAATGATCAACTATTTGAACAAAACTGATAATTTATAATTAGTTAAAGATATAACATTACATTTAGTTTAATGCTTATGCTTCTACAAACTAGGTAGGCACTAGTTGCTTTGCAACTATTTCCCTTGTTTAAATAGAAAATGATTAGGAAATGTCTAGCATTTTAGGAAAATAGTTAGTGTCTAGTTGTATTGACAAGAGCTTAGAGGAGGAGGCCAGTGATAAAATCACCTCAATTCAAAATGATATTAGGCAAGATGTATCAAATTGGCAAATATTAGGATGATGAGGAGGTGTCTCATATCCTCTCTCACTTCACTTAGTGGAAGCTTATTGTTATGTTATTGGAAGCCATTTCTTAGTTTCTATGACATATCAAAAAATTTATATGGTGAAATATGGAATTGATTTTCGCTGCAAGTTAAATTGGAATAGTGTTGAAAAATATTTTGGAAATTTTATTTTGATCTCGAGAATAATTGTAAAGTTATAAAATTGTGATTTTGATAAAATGGGTCATTTTCAACAAAATTGTGAGGTTTTAGGTTGTACTATTTCCAATAGTTTTTGAAGGAAAATAAAGCAAATAAAAAATGATTTATAATAGTAACCTTATTTGTGGGACAAGTGACCCCTCGGAGCCATTTGACTAGTAAAACTTATGGAGGTGTAAATACCCGACCCCTCTATATAAAATTAAAAGAAAAGTATATGTATATAAAAGTAAACGAGAAGTATAAAAGAGAAAGAAAGTGAAACATTTAACTGCCACTCGAGGTATGGGTGATTTGGAATTGGAGAGATTTTAGATAACTTGGAATACACAGACCTTTTGCTTTTTGTATATGTGGCTTCAGTTGACTTCAGTTGAGATCGCAAAAAATCGGACATTAAAGCAATTCGTATATGTGGCTCCTGTTGAATTCAGTTGAGATCGCAAAAAAATGGCCATTAAATCAATTTGCATATGTGGCTTCAGTTGAGATCGCAAAAAAATGACCATTAAAGCAATTCGTATATGTGGCTTCAGTTGACTTCAGTTGAAATCACAAAAAATCGGCCATTAAAGTAATTCAGACCTCGAAAGTGAGAGCTCCAAATAGTTTTAGGTGGGAGGAGGTTGAAGGAGGAAACCATGTTTTTCTCTGGCTAATCATCTAGTCGAAAAAATATGGATTTGGGAGGGTAGAGCTCCAAAGAGAGGTAGCTCCAAATAGTTATAATTTTTTTCCCATAAAAATATCATATTTTTTTTTTAATGATTTTTAATTTTTGATGGTCCATAAGAGGTAGACTTTTACTCTTGGGTATTTCCTTACATCCAAGAAGAAGAGTTTTTAGCCAATAAAAAACAATTTTAGGTTTTATTCTTGAGTTAAAAGATTAGAAAATTCACTAAGTGTCCACTAATTATTAGCACAAATTGGGACATAGCCACTATACCCACATTTTTATTCTCCTCCATATAATAATAATAATAATAATATAATTTTAAGGTCATTGTCAAGGTTTCATTCTTGGGTTAAAACATTTCGGTGTGTCCATTAATTATGAGCACAAATGATCATATATCCCACTATATCTATTTTTAAGGTCACAGTGAAGCCAAACATAAAATTGGGGTATGATCACTATGCTAATTATTCCCGCAAATGATCATATAACCCACTATACTCTAGTTTTAAGATCACCATCAAACCAGACATCAAATTGGGGTATGAGAACCCTTGTTTGTGGGACAAGTGACCCCTTAAAGCCATTTGACTAAACTTATGGAGTGTAAATACCAGACTCCTCTATATAA
>JZKD02S0547445.1:879556-901757 GCA_000966675.3 Picea glauca | reverse complement strand
ATCATCCTAATCTTTGCCAATTTTATACATCTTGCCTAATATCATTTTGAATTTAGGTGCTTTTATCACTGGCCTCCTCCTCTAAGCTCTTGTCAATACAACTAGACACTAACTATTTTCCTAAAATGCTAGACATTTCCTAATCATTTTCTATTTAAACAAGGGAAATAGTTGCAAAGCAGCTAGTGCTTCCCTAGTTTCTAGAAGCATAAGCATTAAACTAAATGTAATGTTTTATCTTTAACTGATTATAAATTATCAGTTTTGTTCCAATAGTTGATCACTACCTTTCTGGGTTAACTTTACATTGACAATGTGTTATACATTATCAGTTGTATATCGAAGTTGTCAAACAACTCTTCACTAAAAAGATTGAGTCAAATCATTTCAATTTTAATTACAGAACATGTTTCAAATCAGTTGCCAAACTGTGTTCACCAACTTTTCTCCACACTTGGATACTTGGTTCTTTTTCTTGATTTCGTTTTGGTCTCACCCTTGAGTATATATAGGTGTCAAGACTCATGAATCAGAGAATCTCCTTGCTCTTGGGTGAGTAGACCTTCGTTTCACCATGTTTTGTCCACTTAACTAATCCAACCAACCTTCGCTAGGTGTGTGCGTCCCTTAGATGAATTAGGCTGACTCACTAAGCGCACCCTCCTTTCGTTTGGTTGACTCGTTCATTTGTTGAGTGCCCAAGAATTTCCCACAACCGTTCATTCAACCGTCTCATGGTTTACTTGTGTTTCACAACGTCTTGGTTACATCCACCAAGCTGTTCAACCGACACCACCCTTCATTCAACCAACTCATTGTCTAGGTGCACACATCCCTTAGGTGAGTCAGGTCGACTCATGTAAGCACGCCCTCTTTGTTTCTTAACCGATTTTTCGTCTTCATGATGCGCCTGGTCTTCTTCACATGTCCTTTGTCAATCCAACTCTCCTAACTTGTTTCGTAATCCATCTTTGGATGGAGTCGCCCCTTAGCACATCGTACACCCAAGGAACCCCAACTCTCCCCATATATGAAGACTTGGTGTCTTCAAGTGCAACGAGCGTTTTTCCTGCTTGATTTCCTTCATTTTGGTCTAAGGTGAAAGTGCACATGCAAGGGCTTGGCGCCCCAGGTCGTACATCCTCTCCCATTCCAAGTTTTTGTTGTCATGGAAACCCTCAACATTACTTCATCTATTGTGGTTTACCAGCCACATCCATCACTGCGAATCTATCCTCTTCTAGGAATCGGATCTT
Organism: Picea glauca; assembly: GCA_000966675.3. Lineage (NCBI taxonomy): Eukaryota > Viridiplantae > Streptophyta > Pinopsida > Pinales > Pinaceae > Picea > Picea glauca. The sequence continues at coordinate 900,501 of JZKD02S0547445.1, read as the reverse complement.
TCGTGACATACTGCAACATCCATACTTTGATCAACTCGTCCATGTCTCCACACATTGATACCTCCCATTCCTTGGACTGATTGGGTAGCTAGTCCAACCCTTGCACCCAACTAATGAGAATGTGTTTCCTCGCATCCAAACCAATCTTTTATGTACGTGCTTTTGTGTTCATGTACTCTTCCCAAATACCAATCTCTTTGTCACCTGTGCCACTTTTATGGCACTCAGGTTCATGCTTCCTCTTCTTGGAAACACAACCATGCTTCTCTTTTTCTAGTATACAGTCTAATCCCAGTAGCCACCTCCAATGATATCGACAAGTGTTGTATTGGACTTATGCATGTTTCATAGATACCTCAAGGTCATCCTCACCTCCTTTGGTGAACACACCATTTTTTCAAGTCATTTTGTTGTTAATTGGAAGTCATATGTCTCCATGGCCTTTTTGACAAAGTTAACTATTGTTCTAGGACCAATGTCCTCTCTCCCTACTTCTTTCATTTCTTCTTCCAAGTCAAAATTGTCGGTTTCCTCTGCACACTGCTCAGTTCTGTCACTTGGTTCAAATACTCCAACTAAGAATATGGCCTATCCTCCGCTACATTTTGGATCCTGTGGTGACTTCGACTGAGCGCGTCGATTGACCTTCTCCAAAAGAGTGGCAATGGTTACTATAACCTTGTTTTCTTGCAGTGTCCTTCAAACCTATTCCTGTCCCATCCTCCCAATGATTACTTTTGTTGAATTTTTCATGTTCACCAAACCTTTCCTTTTTCCACCTATGATGCTCAAAGCAACCTCATGTGAATCCTTTTTTGTTTGTTACATTGTATGAAGGGTAGTGTCAACTTCACTGTAAGGTACTAGAGATAATATATTAAACTGAAAACATAAATACTACAGCAAAATACCATGGAGCATCAACAATATAAAGAACCACAACCAGATAATGATACCTTTATTGATAGGAAGTTGAGTTCACTTTCTTCTTTGAGGGGGAAACCTCTAGCAGAGCATCACTCTTTTACAATAATTCTCTAGACACCTTTCTCATAACTCCTACTCTTATTTATGTTTTTTTTTGTTTTTTAATTTGTGCGGGACTTGTTGGCTACGCGATTAACCTGTGGCTTGAGAAACCGCGACTCAGGGGCTTATAAGTCGTCAAAATCACCCGGGGATCGCACCCGGCCTGAGCCACACCAACCCTTAACATGGTTGGATTTTTTGTCCCCGCAGGTTTCGAACCGGTGACTTTAACATCATGGAGTGGCTTAACAACACACTCCGTCACCGACTGTCCTACACCTCAGGGACTCCTACTCTTATTTATATTAGTTCTACCTTCTAAAGAACATTCTAGAGGAAGATCCTTCTAGAAGCGGAAACTTCTATTAGGTCTTCTTACATTGACTTGTTCACATTTATTTAACAGGGCTTATTAACCAACTTCAGCCTTTATTACATGAAAAATATATTTTACTCTAACTAATAACTCACTAAGAGGGGCTAGGATTGGATCCTAACATGCCCTCCCCCTTCAAAAGTAGCCTTTTCCTCAAGGCTAAAGATGTGGAAATTGTTGCAGTATGGTTGCACATTCCCAAGTTGAAGCCTATGGAGATGTGTCCTTCTACTTAATCAATACTTCTTTGATAGTGCGAGCACACAAGTGAAGCTCACGTACACCGAGGACAACTTCTCATTGCATCTAAATAGATCCTTCTTCATCTAATTCCGATAAGATGGTTTGAACTGACCCACCACTTTATTCAAACACGAAACACAGAATACCAGATGTATTTTGGAGGTAGCTGGAAGGGTAAGTTTGTAGGAAACTGTACCAATACATTTGATAATTTGGTAGGGGCCATAAATTTGGGTGCCAAATTGTGATGGCCCTAGGTTTTGAGGGAGGTTTGCTTGTAAGGTTGGAGTCTGAGAAACACCTGATCACCTTCTTGGAAGACCCATTCAAAACATTGTTGGTCAACTTGTTGCTTCATACGATTTTGAGCCATGTAGAGGTTATCTTTCAAAGCCTAGAGGGTAGCTTCTTTACGTTGCATAAACTTATCAAGATCCTAGACCTTGGATGTGCATGGAATATATGAAGTTACAGAAGGTGGTTGGGGACCATACACTATTTCATATGGTGTCATTTTGGTCATTGTATGATAGGAAGTTTTGTACCGTTGTTCTGCCAAGAGTAACCATTTCACCCACTGATGTTGTTTTTATGAGAAAAAGCAACGCAAGTATGTTTCCAAAAATTTATTGACCAATTATGTTTGTCCATCCTTCTATGGGTGGTATATTGTGCTCGTGTTCAATTGTGTGCCATGTAATTTAAACAATTATTTCCAAAATGTGTTGGTGAAATTCGGGTCACGATCAAACATAATGGATGCGGGCATGCCATGCAGTTTGAAAATATGATCAAGGAAAACTTGTGCTATCATATTAGGTGTAAAAGGGTCTAGTAAGGCAAAAAAATGTGCATACTTTGAAAGGCGATTGACCACAACCATGATGACAGACTTGTTGCTTGCTTTGGGAAGGCCCACTATAAAGTCCATGGAGATGTCAATCCAGATTGAAGTTGAAATAGGTAATGTATGGAGAGCTCCTGAGGTCTTGACAATGTCACCTTTATTGTGTTAGAAAATGTCACATTTTGTGAAAAAATTAATGATGTCCTTCTTCATGCCTTCTCAAAAAAAAGAACGACAGGCATGAGCATATGTATTTTTGAATCCCAAGTGACCTGCAAGAGGAAATGAATGTAATTCATTTAAGATGCGGGGATTAAGTGCAGACATTGGAGACAAAACCAATCACTCCTTATATATGAGGATATTTTCTTTCCGAGTGTAGCCAGCGGGTGGGTTCAAGTCCTCCTGAAGGTTTTGAATTACTTGTGATATAGTTGGGTTGGTGAGCCACTCTTGTCGAACTTCCTCAATCCAAGTAGGAACTGGTAAGGATAAGGAAAAGAGGGAACCTTCATCCTCATATTGGCGTGACTAGGCATCAACCACTACATGGTTTTTTCCTCTTTTATATATGATCTCATAATCATAGCCTGACATTTTAGTCAGCCACTATTTTTTTTCCGGGGAGGATAATATTTGTTCTAGGAAATACTTTAGACTATGGTGTTTGGTTTTGATCTAAAAATGGTGGCCCAACATATACGGTCTCCAAGTGTGAACATCATGGAGAATGGTCATAATTTACTTTTCATATGTAGATTTTCCAGATTGTATTCGCTTAAGGCCTAGATGGTGAAAGAAAGATGATCTAGGTGGATATTGGTGGCCACCCACCTATTCCAACTGGCTCCTCTTGTCAATTTTGAGTTCAACACGATCTTCTATACTTCTTTGTAATTGTGGGTTCTACAATTTTGGGGTTGTCTGAAGCCCTACACATCTTCTAGGTGGAGACTGGTGGCCAGCCACCTAATCCAACTGGTTTATTTTGGAAGTTTTCATGTCATCACCTCTTTTTGTACTTCTAGGGCCGTTTTGGGGCCCTAAACATTGTTTTTTTGGCGTTCCACAATTAAACTATAGAAAGAATCAAAGTTTGATGACACAATGCGTAGTTATCGAAAATACCTTTCCAATAGGCTATCACGTGCCTAAAACATAGATCGTATGCAAAAGTTACGACCCTGTGAATTTAATGTACTAACTTACCCAAACAGGGCCCACGTGACTTTTGGCGTTTCATCTCCTAGGGTTAGGTTTTTGGATGTCTAGAGTTTTGGCATTCAGGTTTATCATAAAAAGGCCTTCAGAGCCTCATTGTAACCATCTTCTTGCCAATGAACATAGCCATCACATCTCTTCTTAGAGATAAAGATGCCACCATTCTAGCGAGTCTTGCACTCTATATTTTTACAATCTCTTTGCAATTATTTCATTAATAGAAATCAAGTATTGTTGTATTTCTCTGTTTATGGAATTTTTCATGAGTATTTCATTGGAATATATCTACTTTCATTTCATTTCGAAAATAATCTGGATCAGTGGTATCATAGCAGGCTGCTCTTGATCATTTTTTTCAGCGCATGTCCCTGACGAGGTATGAGTATAGCTAGTTGGGTCTTGAGCTTGTCTCTCTTGAGGAAAATCACTCTCACATGCCCAAGAAACCCTCGACGACGGCATAAAATAAAAATGGTGGAGCAAAATATTATATTAGCATGTTGCTTGAACAAGCTCTCGTGGGACATGTTAATTTTTATATTCTCGTATTTGAAGGTCAGATAGATGCAAATGCCCTAGAAAAATGATTAAATTTATTATAAGGTTAGTTCTTTGTTCACAATTTTTTTGACAGGGAAAATATCACCTTCTCACTCCTCAAGGCTCTCCCCCATGTCAAACATTGGTGGGAAACTTGCTGGGAGAAAATTTCCATAGAGAAATATGGAATATATGGGGATGAGCCCACTTGGGATTTTTTTATGGATGCAGTCAAGGAACAATACTACCCTGTTGATAACTATGAATTCCAGTACATGAGATGGACCACACTGCGGCAAGAGAAGAGCCAAACATTTTTGGAGTTCACAAATACTTTCCATACCTTGCGCACCAAGTTGGGTATCAAAGACTTCGAGCAACATCTAGTTCTGAAATACCATGGGGATATACATAGATACATCCAAACTGAAATGGATTTCCTAAACATCTCATCATTGGGAGTTGCCTATCGATATGTTGTCAAAATCGAGCAGAAATTTAGGCACCAGAACAAATGGGAATTCGGTCTGCAAATCTACAAAAATCAAAGCATGGTAAATACAAACTTTACCAACAACCTCTAGACAACTAGTCCAAGACACATGAAAAAAAGGGTAAAGGAAAGATCAAGAATGACACTGGGAAGTGGTGACTTTCACAAAATCCCCTGGCACAACACCGATGAATGTCGCTCGAAAAATTCATTGGTGGTCGAGGTCAAAGACACAGAGCTAAACCCTGATTCAGGATCTGATCCAGAAAATATTGAAAATAGACAGATCATCGACGTAGACCCCACTACTACTGTCGTGACCAAAAAAATTCAACTAGAAGAACCAGTAGATCCTCAAGAGGGGGAGAGCCTCTTCCATTCACAGATGTGGGTGAAGGGGACCCCATTGCATTTCATTGTTGATAACAATATCCAGAAAAACATCATCTTAGCTAATGTTGTCAAACAATTGTGGTTTTCAGCAACACCACACCCACAACCATACAACATCGGGTGGCTTCACCATGGATGATATCTCCATGTCAGCCAGTAGTGTCGCTTGTCCTATGGCATCCAACCCTTCAAGGATGAGGTAGTGTGTGATGTTTCTCCTCTTGATGTCTGTGATGTTGTTTTGGGCCAACCCTGTATGTGGAAACATCATGTTGTCTATGATTCTAGACCCCGTAGTGTCGTTATTACTCTAAGAGGTCATCTCTATAGGATACCAGAGGTAGTTCTGACTATTGTTCCACAAAAACAGTGCCGCAAGGTAATTTCTCATACTGCAAAATTCATCCTCTTCATATTCTGTTCAAAGGATGCATAGAAGACCTCCATAACCACTGTAACCTCAACACTTTCTATCCAAGAAAAACATATTTTTGAAGAGAGAAGATATTGTTTCTTCACCTACAATGGTGCCTACACTAGGCCTTGTCAAACCTAGAGACAAAAAGTTGGTGTAACAGATTCAACCCCACCAACAATAGGTTTGTGATAGTCTTCCATAGACCAATCTCACCAAGATTCAGATTTAGAAAGCGATTTCCCCTCTTCCCTGGGCACTCAACACAATGGAGACCATTACTTCCTAATGGGGGAGGACTGATCCAGGTGGATATTGGTGGCCCACCTAATTCAACTGGCTTATTTTGGAAGTTTTCATGTCAGCACCTCTTTCTATACTTCCAAGGTCGTTTTGGGGCCCTAAACAGTGTTTTTTTGGTATTCCATAGTCAAACTATAGATGGAGTCAGAGTTTGATGGCATAATGCATAGTTATTGAAAAGACCTTTCCAACAAGATATCACGCACCTAAAATGGGGATCATGTGTAAAAGTTACGACCTCGAGAAGTTAATGTACTAACTTACACAAACAGGGCCCACATGAATTTTGGCATTTAATTTCCTAGGGTTAGGTTTTTGGATGTCTAGGGTTTTGGAATTCATGTTTATCGTAAAAGGACCTTCAGAGCCTCATTGTAATCATCTTCTTGCGAATGAGCGTAGCCGCCACATCTCTTCTCAGAGATAAAGCTATCACCATTCTAGCGAGTCTTGCACTCTATATTTTTACAATCTCTTTACAATTATTTCATTAATAGAAATCAAGTATTGTTGTATTTCTCTGTTTCTGGCAATTTTCATGAGTATTTCATTGGAATATCTCTGCTTTCATTTCATTCTGAAAATAATCCAAATCACAAGAGGTCTACCTTCTTGTGTTAGGACTGTGCCAATACCAGTGCCTGAAGCATCAAATTCCACAACAAAAATTTTGTTGAAGTTGGGGGAAGTTAAGTCGGGGGTAGTGCACATAGCCTACTCTAAATCTAAGAAATCATGTTATGTTGTCAGATTCCAATGGAATCCATTCTTCATAAGAAGGTTCGTCAATGGCTTGGAAATTTTACCATAATAGTGGAAAAACTTCTTGTAGTATCCCGTGAGGCCTAGGAAACCCCCAAGGAGTTTAAAGTTCATGGGTCTCGACCAATATTACATAGCTTGAATCTTTCTGGGATCCACTCTTACCCCCTCATGACCAACAATGTGTCCCAAGTATTCTACCTCGATCGCCCCAAAATAACACTTGGACTTTTTGACAAACAATTGATTGTCCTATAATAATTGGAGTACTTTGTCCACGTGATGGAGATGAGGATCCCAAGTGCGGCTTTAAATGAGGATGTCATCAAAGAATACTGAAACAAAATTTTGGAGGTAAGGCTTAAAGAGTGTATTCATGAGACTTTGGAAGGTATATGGTGCATTGCAAAGTCCAAAAGGCATTATCGGGAATTCATAATGGCCTTCATGAGTCCGAAAAGCAATCTTCAATATATCTACTTAATTCATCCTTATCTGGTGATAGTCGTAGTGAAGGTCTAATTTGGTGAAGAAACATTCTCCTTGGAGTTCATCCAACAGGCCATCAATGACAGGAATGGGAAGCTTATCCTTAATGGTCAATTTATTAAGGGATTGAAAATATGGACACAAGCGCAACAAACCTTCTTTTTTTAAGACCATCACAACAAGGGATGAATATGGGATGGTACTTCGGCAGGTGACCCTTGCCTCCAACACTTCCTGTACTATTTGTTCTATTTCATTTTTTGGAGAAAATGGATACCTATATGGGCATACAATGGGAGGCTGACTACCTAGAAGGAGAGGGATGTTATGATCATGATCATCCTGGGAGGGGGGTAATTTTGTTGGCATATAAAAGACCCTATGGTGCTTTTCCAAGACTAGTTGTATATTAGGATAGACTACGAGAGATGATGAATCACTGACTTGGATAACATTAATTTGAGAAAGCACACCATGGTGGCCCTTCTTAAGGATTTTCTCCATCTGGTGAAAATTGATAATTATTGGAGAGCCAACTTGTAGGCCTTGAAGGGTATAGGTGTGAGAATATTGAGTAAATATCATATATAACTCCTGATAATCCATAGTAATTGGTCCCAAAGTGAAAATCCATTCAAACCCCAAGACAATATCAAAACTTCCCATGGCTATGGAAAACATGTGAGTCTTCAGGTGATAATCCCCCATTTGTAGTTTTAAATTCTCACATCGGCCCCCACATTTCATTGTGCCACCATTAGCTATGATGATTTGAAAATTAGAAACTGGGTGAACAAATCAATTGACATCCTCAATGACCCTATAATGAATAAAATTATGGGTTATACCACTTTCAATCGACACCACGATTGACCGATGTTTGATGTAGACCTTAATTTTAAGGTTCGTAGAGAAGAAATACCCATGAGGGCATGGAGAGGTATGACAGGTTCCTCTGTTTCCTTAGGCGATGTGACATGATATGGTCTGTGGAAATTTTTATGTGTATCCTATGAGTCAGTGGCATCACTTGTCAGTTTTTCCTCTATGGAGGTGGCTTCTAACCCATCAATTTGGAAGATATTTTGTTCACGACATTTATGGCCTGAAGAATACTTTTCATCATAGTAATATCAAAGGCCTCACTTCTTTCATTAAACCATTTATGTTGGATATAACTTTTGGAATTTCAAAGTTTGGGTAGGAGAAGGGGAGGGCCCTAGATGAGGGCGGTTAGGAAATACATAAAGAAGGGTAGCAACATGCATAATGATCTCAGCCTTCAATGTTGCACGCATGTAACCATGTAACAGGATGGTGCATGCAAGCATGAGCTCAAATGGCATATTTAAGCCACTAATGAAGCATTCAAGATAGAAATCATCAGATAAGCCCTCATTTATGATAGCCAAATGTTCAAATGCGATGATGAAATTTGTTAATGACCCTATTTGTTTCAGCTTGGTGAGTCGACCAAAAAATTGAGATTCCCTATCAAAACAGGAACAGACTCCTTTGGTGAGCATGATCATATTTGGGTTCCCTAGATAACATTTCTTATGCCATTGCCACAATTTCCACCATTCTTGATCCAGGTACAGAACCCCCACATGGATTTTGGTCTCATCATCTCGAATATCATGAAGAGAGAAGTAGTGTTCCATTTCAGATACGCACCTAGCCGGGTATGATCCATCAAATTTATGCATCTCAACTTTGGGTACGTTATTCCAGTGGTTGGGGAAACCCCAAGGGGAATGAGAAAGAGGGGTATGTTCATAGTGGTAAGAATGAGAATCCTCTGGTTGGTATTCAAGGTTCTTTCCCTTGATGTGCAGAAAAAGGGCACAAATGTTCTTGGAGAGGGTTTTCATTTTTTGATCGAAGGAGTCCATGCATTGTGACAGGGTTTGGTCTATGGAGCTTATGTGCTTAGTTAGGTTGTTTACCCTAGTGTGGAAGGACCCATACATTTTTATTTTACTTGTGCGGAGTTATACTCTGATCTGAGTAATACTATAGTGGCAAAATGTACAAATTATTAACATAAAGAAATGTGTAGTAATTTTGCAACCCGAATGTAGTAGGCAAGGTTGCACGGCAATAAATCTTGTCTATTTTGTTTATGTTGTGTTTCTGTCCCAAGGGTTAGGGTGTTTAGGGTTTCTACAAACAAGGGTTTTCCCTACACTATATCTCTTTGATATACGTGTGGGGTTGAACAATAATACCTGGCCCAATATCTCAGGGCACCAACTAAGGAGGCTAGACCGTGCCCTTATTTGTACTACCCAATTACCCATGTACTATAGAGTATCCTCCCGAGTGTTGTTCTTGGTGGCACTATAGTAGTCAGGCGACCAATTGGTTTATCTACAAAGGGCTTCAGGATATCTAGGAAAATCCATATATAGGTGTTGTTTGATGTGCTACCACTCGAAGGGGTACCAATAGGGGTTAAAAGGGTGTCCAATAATGTGGGCTTAAGTACCACTTGTAGTTCCTACGTGTGTGCTTCACAAACCATGGATTTATGCATTGCACACCAGATCATTATAGCTTTGATATGTCAAAATACATCTCTACCCTAAAATACCCACAGTTCTTTCCCAGGAAAGAGCTCTAATACCACTTGTAAGGTACCAGATCTAATATATCAAACTGAAAATAGAAATACTGTAGGAAAATACCATGGAACAAAAACAATATAGAGAACCACAACCAGATAATGATACATTTATTGATAGGAAGCTGACTTCACTTTCCTCTTCGAGGGGGAACCTCCAGCAAAGCAATGCTCTTTCACAATAATTCTCCAGACACCTTTCTCATGCCTCCTACTCTTAGTTATACTAGTTCTACCTTCTAAAGAACATTTTAGGGGAAGATCCTTCTAGAGATTGAAGCTTCTATTAGGTCTTCTTACATTGACTTGTTCACATTTATTTAATAGGCCTTATTAACTAACTTTGGCCTGTATTACATGGAAAATGTATTTTACTCTAACTAATAACTCACTAATATGGGTTAGATCGGATCCTAACATTCACTAACCTCCTCTATCATCTTGATTGCATAAATCCTCGGCTTCCTTCCAAGTGTTTCTCTTTCTTGTCATCGGCACACTTGATACTCTGGCTTCATCCAAATATACCAAGTGGTTCTTAGAAATAAAGGGGACTGCTTGAGGATATTTGAAATTTTTTTATGCCAATATAACTGCATGATCGTCTAATGAAACAACTACCACAATCCAAGTTTCTAAACTAACCTCCTATCCTTAGAGGCGTTGAATGAATCATCCATGTCTCCTACTTCATTGTAGAGTTAACTACCTTATACTGACATGTTCCAACCTTTGTTTCACAATGAAGTGACATGGAAACCACTTTTTCTATGAAACTATGTGTCGATCCAATGTGAACGAGCACTGCAACCCTCAGTCTAGAAATCATTGCATCTACAAAATTAAGAATTGTCTTGTGTTTTCCTTGTGAAGTGTCACCACTTGCCTCTTTGACTTTCATGAACTCCATTAATGCACCCAACACCTCCATTTCTTCTTTTGAACTGTAACACACCCAACCCCCTAAACTCTCTTAGGCTGGTGGGAGGTACAATTTTCCTCTTTTCTTATCTCAATTCACTTTTCCTAATTACCTCTCTAAATCCAAATATGAGCTAATTTATCATTTCTTCTCATTGAGAGCTCTCCAATAACTATAACCTTGCTCAAAATTGAGCTCAAGATCAAAATTTATTACCTTTTCAAGTTTTTAGGCCTTCTTTCATCTACCTCCATGTGGAACCCATATGGATCCATGTCACTCATACCATCCCACATGGAACCACATGGTTATAACTTGTTGGGACACCTAATGCTTAAACATGGCATGTCTCGATCCATTAGCCAACAGACAAGCCTTACACATCAACAGGCGGGAATTCCCTCATGGAACCATACCTAGCCGAAACTTCACCCCATCGGGTGCGTTACCCCATCAGACACCTCTCTCTACCAAGCACCTTGCCCCATCGGGCAGTGGGCCCCTAGGTAATCCATAGGCCCCCATCCTAACATGCCTGGTCTAGTGGTCCGATTGGAAATGCGAACACATGGGCCTGACATGGCATGCCACTCAACATGACACCCTGTATCCTGATCATACACTAGGATGATGTGGCATGACATGTGGATTCTCACGTCATCATGTCCTCTACCCTCATACAAATGTTTGTGTTGGGACTCCTATTATCCCTGACACATGGCACATTATCTACATGACACATGGACTAACCACAACATAACACATGAACTAACATGGCATTGCACGTCATCACAGGGAATAAGGCTCCTCCGCACTTAGGTGTCGATATCTACCCACATCTTATTGTCTTAGCTACTTCATCTTGATGTAAAAAAAATGTACCCCAATATTCATCCCGCTCACATGCACACAAGGGGAAAGCCCAAAACCTTTCCCAGAACCTTGCCCAACCAGGCACCGAGAAAATGGGGAAGGAAACACAACAGAACAAGACTTGGGAGTTCTAGTATCCCGAGGGTCTAATTACTTTGGGGCATTGAAATCCCTCCTAATCTTACTAAGAGATATCAATGGTTGAGAAACATCGATTCTCCGATTCGACGGCTAAGGTTTAAGGGATCTAAATCAAAGGTTCATGCACGACAAGGCCCACACTCCTCTCGCACAAATTAAATGCTAACAAGTGTCATCCTTCGTGGAGTTATAGCCTCCATGCCAACATGACACATCACAACAACATCATCCTCTCTCTCTCTCTCTCTCTCTCTCTCTCTCTCTCTCTCTCTCTCTCTTTGTTTATAAGCTTAAAAAGGGAGGTGGAAACCTATGTTGGAACCTCACCCCATCGACATTGAGATATATCAATCCCTTTGATACATACCCTTCATCCCTCTGGTTATTCGATGACCCGATTAACTGGGGCTCCACCTATGGTTCCTAGATCTCTGATGATGATCAAATAATGGAGGTTTATCTTCCCCCTCGATCCAACAACTACTATTTCTCTCTAGGTTCAAACAAGGATTCAAACAGGTTCTTAGGGTTTCTTCGACTTTCAATCTCTAGTTTTTCATACTCATGATAAGAGTGATTTATATTGTAAACCTAAGCACAAGACAACGAAACTGATTCTGATGGAGATTCAATACTTCCTCGTGGGCACAAGACAACGAAACTGTTTCCTGAAGGAACCGACTCTGACACCAATTGTTGGATTACTGCAAGGGGGGGTGAATCAGTAATAGAGAAATTTAATCCCTTTTAACCATATAATCCAAGTGTTATATCAATGTATCATTATCATCCAATAAATGCAGAGTAAATAAGCAATGAACAAATGAACAATCATACACATACACAGTACACCGGTGTCTTGCGTGGAAACCCAAAGCGGGAGAAAACCACAAAATGCTTTTTCTTATATTTCTTGAAGAAATACATTCATTGGAAGCACCAACTTCCTTTGTTTTCCAGCTATAACTGGAAGGAGGCTCTAACCCCCTAGTTTCTTAGGCTACAACTTGAGGGAAGATCCAACTCCCCAATTCTCTGGCTACTACCAGAAGGAGGCTACAACCCCCTATGTTTTTCGGCTACAACCGGAAGGTGGATACAACCACCTATCCTTTCCCCATCCGACTAACCTGACGTATAAGTAGAATGATGGAACCACTATCACACTATCACTGTGAGATATATATTTGTAAACCTGTACCAATCAACCTGCACCAAATAACTTGTACCAATAACCTGAACCATGCATCAACCTATACCTCAACCTGTAATCAATATGTACCATAAACAAGCAAATCAACCATGCACCAACATGTACCAACATGTACCAAACAACCTGTAATGAACCTGTACCATAAACAAGTGCATCAACCATGCACCAACTTGTACCTCAACTTGTACCATGAAAACGTGCATCAACCATGCACCAAAACTGTACGAATAACTTGTCACAACAACTTTTCCAAACAACCTATCACTACATGTCTCATAAATATTATCAACCAAATCAGATCTACTCACCAAGATAAATCACCAAGACAACTCTCAAATATGTGCATCAACCAATCATAACACAACAACTCATAATCATCACCAAGATCAATATGTGCTTCTAATAATACAAGTATGCTACATCATCCATAAACCATGTGTCAACAATACTACTAACAAGTGCCTCCAACCATATACCAAATATGTACCTATCATGTATCAACTACTCATCAACTATGACTCATCAAGATGTACCAACATCATCAACTATACACCTCATCTATGTGCCAACTCATCAACTACTTGTCTCAACTATGTACCTGACATGTACCTAAACCAAATGCCCTCATCAATTTCATCATCCAAATCTGATTTGTGACTCTGCAATAGACCTAGTGTATATGATTGCATACCTACAAACCTTCCTTAACTTTAACAACAAGAGACTAATATTTTCATCAAACTTTTCTTTAGTCTCATGTGACTAGTTTTGGACTAGTCAACAACCATAACTTGAAATAATCATAACTATGTACCTGTAATGAATAAATATCTGAAAATAATACAAATGTTCTTTGATGTGTTTTATGCAATTCCTCCAGGTGTCACTACTTGGAACCTCTCGGAAAAGTAGTTGTAGCAAAAAGGACATACCTTGTTGAATTATGGATTATTCTAGAGAGCGACCTTGTAGATCATGCCCCACATAGAATATTTGTTGAATCAATATAAAAATGTTACACAGAATACTAAATATTGTACTCTAACCAACACATTTGTTCTTATTGAATTTAGATCTATTATGAATAAGTTATGGCGTTTTTACCCGAAACACTTGTTTTAGACTAGTTCCAGGACTAGCCACAAACCCTATTTTCCACGGAGTGTAACTCCAAACATAAAATGAACCAAAAGCTAATTTTTTTACCACAAATACTTGGATATGTTTCCTCAATGGCCTATCAATTTCACAGTCTGAATCATTGTATAAAAATAGTTATTGCGAAAATGGTGAGATGACCTGTAAATAACATACCTTAGAAAGCATCATCAAAAGAATTTATCCTCTCTTGAATTTTGGTCTTCTTTTCTTCACCTTCCCTCCGAAATTCATCTTCGATATCCTTTGGTTACCTCAGTCACCTATAGATATTCAATATTCTCAAGTGTGATGTAAAATGAGAGAGACTTGCCTCTTATTTATACTCTCCAAATATCTTCCTTAGAAGCATCTTCTAGGTTACTTAACCCATTTCTAGGTCACCATTTATAGGTCACTTAACCTATTTTCCTCATTTTTAGGGTTGACCACTTTATATAATTATAAATTTCTCCATAACTTTATCATTTAAATATTTCTCCTTGACTTTGTCACCTCACTTTATCATTTAAATAATCTTCTTTGATTTTGTCACTTCACTTTATTATTTAAATAATCCTTCTTGTCTTTGTCACTTTACTTTATAATTTAAATAATAATTTCAATTTTCTTCTTTGCAAGCTCTTTGACTTCTTTGACCTTTTGGGGATTCAAGCCAACATATGAGGGTCCTCCAACTTTGTAAGGCCGCAACTCTCAAATCGTGAGAAGTTATGTGATGTTCCACATACCACCATAAATGGAATGACATGTACTATCCATATAGAATAGTCTTACCTGCAAATATATCAAAACTCATACCATTATCCATCAAACAAACTTGGGTCCATTACCCACACCTGGGTTCTCCAACTTCTCATGGCCATAACTCTCTAACCGTGAGGCGTTATGTGATGTTACACATACCACTGGAAATGGAATGACATGTACTATCTATCTAGAATAGTCTTACCTTCAAATATATTAAAACTCATACCATTATACATGTAACAACCTTGGGTCTATTACCCAAACCTTTGTGCTACCAAAATTCGCTACCGAACTTTCTCCAAGGGTTGACATCAATTGCTAAGGGTTGAAATAAATCTACAATATCACTCTCCAATATTTGACATCAATGACAAACAACAATCCATACCAACTATCCATAAACCTAAGCCAACTGTCTAACAATCTCCCCCTTTGGCATTGATGGAAACACCAGCATCAATGACAACACTTAGTCATGATAACATTCATGCTTATACTCTTCATCAATATTTCTATCTCTCTCTCTTTGACATCAATGACAAAGGGTATCTCCCTTTAGGGATGATCCCCCTGACTGAACTCTCCTTAGGGATTTTCTCCCTGTCTACGCGCCTTTGATTTTTCTTTGTGTTTATAAGCCTTTGATTACTATCTTTCCCTTCATATGAATAATAACTCCCCCTTTGACAAAGGGTATCACTCTGAATTCATATTGCTTATTCTTCCCTTGTGACAATCACTCCCCTTGGAAACATGCCTCTATGCTCTCTCTCCAAGAATTTACCTTTGCATCTAATAAATCTCTCCCCCTTTGTCCTATTTATGGTGCTTCCTCGTGTACATCTAAGACATATAAGATAAGCATTCAAAAGAATTCATTTTGGAGTAGCAATTACTCCTAGTCTCTGGCGAAGATAGTCAAGGGCTTCTCATGGAAGCAGTTTTGTAAAGATGTATGCCACTTTTTCTTTTGTTCCCACATATTCAAATCAAATGTTTTTCTCTACAATATGTTCCTGTAGAAAGTGATACTTGATTGGAATGTGCTTCATCTTGGAGTGCATCACCAAGTTTTTTGAGATATTGATGGCGCTTGTATTATCACAATATATTGGAATGGGCTCTTCATATCTTTCAAAGTTTGTTTCATCCATAGAACCTGTGTACAACATGATGTTGCTACAATATATGCCTCGGCTATAGATAAGGATATTGATGATTGTTTCTTGCTTAGCCAAGATACTAAACACTCGCCCAAGTAGAATGTTTCTCCAATAGTTCTTCATTGGTCATCAATGCAACCTGCCCAATCTTCATTTGTGTAGGCAAAAAGTGATACATCCTTTCCTTTTGGATACCATAATCCAAACACTTTTGTTCCTTTGAGACGTCTAAAAATCCTCTTCACTGCTAATACATGTGATTCCTTTGGTGTTGCTTGAAATCATGCCACCTGTCCAACTGCCTACATTACATCTGGTCTTGATGTTGTCAAATATAGTAAGCTACCAATCATTGACATATATTGTCTCTAGTCAGTACACTTTGAATCATCATCTTTTCTCAACTTGTAACTAGTTTGCATAGGAGTGGTAATTGGTTTGCAATCTTCCATTTTGAACCTCTTTAACATTTCTATGATATATTTATTTTGAGAAATAAAAATTTCTTGGTTTCTTTGACATATCTGAAGACCCAAAAAGAAGGATAGTTATCCAATTAATGAAATTTCAAATTCATTCTGCATATCCTTTGCAAATTTCTATCTTAACCTTTCATCAGTACTTCCAAAATAATATCATCAACATAAATTTCAATTAATAAAATATTACCTTGAGTTACCTTGATGTAGAGGTTGTTGTCTACGCTTCCTTTCCATAGTTTGTAGGGAGTTTTGTGATTGTTGTTTCTGAGCATTACTCTGTTTTGAATGTGAACTGATGTATGCATTGCATTTGTCCAAAAAATATCTGTCAATTTGGAATCCATTAGAATTGTTCGAGCCATTTCCTGTGTAATTATTATCCATTATGATAATGTTCCTTTGTCTCTGAACAATTCTCTAAACCAATCTATGAATCCATGCTCTCGTCCACTATCATATATTTGTCCAAACCTACTAAGTGTTCTTACAAATCCATATCTGTCCATACTTTCCAAGACTCTGCGCAATTGTCCATAATGTTGACCCATTTATCACTATACTATCATGAAGTCTTGATTAATCTATCAAACTGTACTTCTGTTAACTGATTTCTTTGAATTTGTTTGCTCAAACTCTGCAAGTTTCTCAAAGGATGTTTCTTTGGTTTGTCACAACTATTGCATAGACTCCCCCTATCTAATATTCATATTACTTGGGAGTCTCTGAGCCGAATGGATCAAAACAATTCCTACTCTGATGTGTATTCATCATCATCTTCATTGGTAGATTCATTATCTCTTTGAGCTATAACTTTTTTCTTTCTATTTGTGGATTCATTTTTCACTACAATTTCTGAAAGTACAATCTCTTGAACCAGTTCCTTATTTACATGTCCTTCCTTTCTTTCAGTTATTTTCCAAACCTTTATGTATCTGATATCTTTCTTTTTCTCTGTAGATTTTTCTTCATCTCGTTTTATTGCCAATCTTGTGATCTATGGTACCTGGTCTTTGTTCACCTATTCTTCCTGTTTTCTTATCCATACTTTCTTATATTTGATATCAATATTATCTCTCATGGAAGAATCAATCATGCTTCTACAATCACTAGCTATGTGTCCATAGTTATGACATTTGTAACACTCAATGTTACATGCGACCACATAGGCACTTCTTGCTTGAACATTTCTTTTATAATTCATGCAATTTGCAACCTTATGTCCAAAGTTAGTACACTAAAAACAATGACCATAAAATAAATTTGCATACCTGGGAGTGAATGATCTTGTTTGTGGCATAGTCCTTCTGAACTTTTACCTTGACTGATCATCATCATGATTGAAGCTTCTTTGTGGCTTGAACATAGATGGTCTTCTTGAAGATGTATCTTCAATAGTTTTCTCAGATATTGGTTGACCATGATTCCTTCCTTTGAGTACTTCTACATAACTCTTTCTATTTTCTTCATTCTTCTTTTCTAGCAACCTAGAGTGCTTCTCTTCATTTTCTATAACTGATGTGGATGTTTCTGTCTCTTCAACGTTCTTGTTGAGCTTAACGATTTTACTTCTCAATGTCACAACTTCTTCTTCAAGCTTCTCAACCTCTTCTTCTTTCTTCATTATTTGAGACTTCATGACTTCTTCTGTTCTTTTCGCTTCTCCAAGCTAAATTTTTAATGTGATTATTTATTCTTCAAGTCCTTTCTCTTCTTGACCAAACTCTGCCTCAAGATGGTTTAGATCGTTAGTTATTTCCTTAAGATGATCTGTCAATATCTTCTCTCTCATTTTTGTTTTTCTCTTCTGTGCTGCTATGTTGGTTTCCAAGCACTTCTTTTGATATTCAAGATTTTCTTCGATCTTTTTGGCTTCTTCTAGCTGAGTTTTTAAGTTCTCGATGACCTATTGGGCTTCTTAAAAAATGTGAACACTTTCCTTTTGTTTCATCAATTCTTTCTTGAGTGAATTGTTTTCTTCTCTTAGTTCATCTAAAGCACTAATCAATTCTTCTTCATAATTTTCTTCCTTTTCAATTAGTTTTTTTGTCTCATTTCCTTCATGGCATTCTATTTCAAGATGTCCATGTTTTTTACAATTAAAACAAAACAACATACCTCTGGTGATTATGTACTCTTCATCTTCTGAATCTACTTGACATGGTGAACACAATTCTTCTTGATTTGTATCTACATTTTGTTTGACATTTTCTGAATCTATGATGGGTGAAGAATATATGTCATGTAACTTATCCCAAAGTTATTTTGCTGATGAACATTTACCAACATTTTCTCTTACCGGATTAGGTAATCCTTCCCAGATGAAATCCATTGTTATTTTGTTATTCTTCCTCAATTCCTTCTTGGTTGCAGTCTTTACCCTTTTTTAACTATAATATCCTGTAACAACTGATAGCCAAATATAATGTCCTTGTGCCTATAAAAATACTTCCATCCTTATGCTCCACATCTAATAAGTAAAACCATTCCGACCATTAAACATTGGTACTTCATTCTCAGAATAATCCATGATCTTCTTCCAGTGGTTAAACTGTTTCCTGAAGGAACCAACTCTGATACCAATTGTTGGATTATAGAGAGGGGGGGGGTGAATAAGTAATAGGGAAATTTAATCCTTTTTAACCATATAATCCAAGTGTTATATCAATGTATCATTATCATCCAATAACTGTAGAGTAAATAAGAAATAAACAAATGAACAATCATACACATACACATACACAATACACCAGTGTTTTACGTGGAAACCCAAAGCGGGAGAAAACCACATAATTTTTTTTATTACATGTCTTGAACAATTACATTCATTGGAAGCACCATCGTCCTTTTTTTCTAGCTGCAAATGGAAGGAGGCTCCAACCCCCTAGTTTCTTAGGCTACAACCTAAGGGAAGCTCCAACTCCCCAATTCTCTAGCTACAACCAGAAGGAGGCTACAACCCCCTATGTTCTCAGGCTACAACCACATGTCCTTTCCCCGTCCAACTTCCTTGATGTATAAGTAGAATGATGGAACCACTGTCACACTATCACTGTGAGATATACTGCTGTAAACCTGTACCAATCAACCTGCACCAAATAACTTATACCAATAACATGAACCATGCATCAACCATGCATCAACCTGTAATCAACCTGTACCATAAACAAGTGCATCAACCATGCACCAACCTATACCAAACAATCTGTAATGAACCTGTATCATAAACAAGTGCATCAACCATACACCAACCTGTACCTCAACCTGTACCATGAACAAGTGCATCGACCATGCACCAAACCTATACAAATAACCTGTCACAACAAATTTTCCAAACAACCTATCAATACAACATGTCTAATCAATCTTATCAACCAAATCATATCTACTCACCAAGATCAATCACCAAGAAAACTCTCAAATATGTGCATCAACCAATCATAACACAACAACTCATAATCATCACCAAGATCAATATGCGCTTCTAATAATACAAGTATGCTACATCATCCATAAACCATGTGTCAACAATACTACTAACAAGTGCCTCCAACCATATACCAAGTATATACCAATAATGTATCAACTACTCATCAATATGTACCAACATCATCAACTATACACCTTATGTATGTGCCAACTCATCAACTACTTGTCTCAACCATGTACCCGACATGTACCTCAACCAAATGCCCTCATCAGTTTCATCATCCAAATCTGATTTGTAACTTTGTAATAGACCTAGTGTATATGATCGCATACCTACAAACCTTCCTTAACTTTAACAACAAGAGACTAGCATTTTCATCAAACTTTTCTTTAGTCTCACGTGACTAGTTTTGGATTAGTCAACAACCCTAACTTGAAATAATCATAACTATGTACCTGTAATGAATAAATATATGAAAATATTACACAATGTTCTTTAGTGTGTTTTATGCAATTCCTTCAGGTGTCACTACTTGGAACCTCTCAGAAAAGGAGTTATAGCAAAAATGACATACCTCGATGAATTCTTGATTATTCTAGAGAGCGACTTTGTAGAGCATGCCCTGGACGAAATATTTGTTGAATCAATTTGAAAATGTTAGAGTATAGTCTGTAGTATTTGTTGAATACTACAGACTATACTCTAACCAACAAATTTGAATCATTTGTGGTTTTTCGATATTTTAAATTTTTCAATCCACAATGTTTACACTTTTTTTTTTAAATGCTTATTTTTCATCTATTTTCAATTTTTTCAATTTTTTTATTCAATGGTGTTTTTAGTCATTTTTCCATGCTTCTTTCAATCTTAATTTTTTTTTGACCATTTACTTTTTTGAAGTTACGATTTTTCATATAATTGTGTTTTCTTAATTAATTTATTGTTTCATACTTTTAAAATATAGTGGAAAAAACCATTCTTAACACAGTGTTTACCTTTACTTCAATACATGGAAAAAAATTGTAGTTAAATAACACTATTTTTTAATATTTAATAAAAAAATATAATTCTATTTTTTT
>JZKD02S0547445.1:850043-871597 GCA_000966675.3 Picea glauca | reverse complement strand
CTTGGTGTATTACTTCTCTTAGGCACCCAGACCTTGGTTAATGCATCACAATGCATTTTTTCTCACTTGATTTGACTTTCTAGAGAGGGTAGGAGGCACCTTCCTTGATTTAAGGGAGTTTTCCTTAAGCTTAGGGAGTTAACTTTGAGTTGTTTAGTTAGAAATCAACTTAACAACTCCTTTCCAACCTCCATGAAAAGTTTAAACACCTAAAGGAAGGAGAGCGAACTTCCTCCTTAAATCAAGGAAAATGTTCGTTGATTTTAGGGATTTACCCCCTTTCTTTAGTAAACTTTGCATGTTTAGCTAATCAGCTAGTAAACTCACTTTTCAGCCTATCATACTCATGTTAGGTGTGGGTTAACTATTTTAGAGGTTTAGGCATGTGCTTTAGCTATTTTTACACTAATTTTAGTGTAATTTGCTACTATTAGTGACAAGATCAAATCCTCTCTACACATTGGATTGATCTCATTGTAATTTTAGAACATATTGTGAATACATTCATTCTTGTGGAGTAAATTATTCTCTATCTCTCTCTTCTTTGTTTATTTGCAAATTCATTTTATTAGTATTATTTTTCTCATCGAATTCTAGATCTCTCGGGTCTCATAATTTTACACTATCCCTAAGGGTGACCCACTTACTAGGGCATAATGTCAACCACCAAGGTGAAACATGGAAAAGAGCATAATGTCCAAGCAAATTTCACATAATCAAAAGTAGTAATAGATGTAAAAAACTCAAATACCTCAAATATTGAAATGAAACTCACCATAATACCTAACTTGTACCTCATAAAGCAAGACCCAATGTCTTCTGGAGGCCAGTTGATGTGGTGGATACCACCATGATCAACCTAGATCTTGGTGGTGAGGTGGGTCTCCATTTGTGCAAGTGGACATTTTTGGAAAAGCTGTCTATCAGTACTACATGTCCACAACTTGAGGACCTCAAGACATCATCTCCTTAGTTATCCCGCAAAATGGGGATAATAGTGGCTATTGATGACCCGCCTTGGTGCAAGGAATCAACATTGAGTTGTTGGGTGTTAGGAGAAGAGTGGGTTGGATAATTAGGCGTAATACTGGATCTACAATTGGAAGCTCCTGCATGGTGTATATATGTGGAGATTGGAATCGAATACTGCGTAATGGTAGTCACCCCTCAATAGATCATGTAGAAACAAAGGCTATTGCTAAAGAAATAGTAGTAGATATAATAGCTATGTCCCTAGTAACAGAGCCTAAAGAAGTAGTTTCAATAGAACCCATAGTAACAAAGGCATGTGCATTACTAGTAGCAGTTCCAATTATAAATAGTAAAATATCTCTAGATCTTGACCCATATCCATAAGCATAAGTACTAATTCCTATTGGTCCATAAGTGTCAAGGGAAGAAGCAAGGGTTGACGCTCTTGATTATGATCTAGTTGACTTAGATTATCCACCTATAACACCAGTAATTAGATAAGTATCACCAATGAGATTAATTTAAGCATCGGTATTAGTAGCACTAATAGATCCAATAACATAGGTGACAAGGGTAGGTGTAAAGGCAGAGGAAGCCAAAGCATAGACTAGAGAAGAAAGAGTATAGCTAAGAGTAAAGGTATCAGTAGTAGTGGAAGAGCTAGTAGCAAACCTCAATAGTAGGAACATAATAAGCATTGTAACTAAGAGTAGTAACAAAAACAAAGGAAGCAAGACATTAAACATGAGAAATGTTATAGGAAGAATATCCATACTAGAATAACCATACGTAGCATAAGTTGATTCTCTAGTTTGATAGCCATATTCAGGGCCATAACTTACTACTCCTTGTATTGTCAAAAAGTTCTCAAGAAGCCATGTGAATATATGAATAAATAACAATACCAATTATTATGTGAATATATGAATAGATAACAATGCCAATTATTATGTGAATATCTAAATAAATAGCGATACTAATTATTATGTGAATATATAAATAAATAACAATACCAATTATTAATAGGACATTTGAAAATAAACTAGTAATCAAACTAGTATCCAAAAGAAAAGTATGTTGGTGCAATGCTCACTTGGAAGAGGACAATCTATCTCTATAAGAAGTTGATCGGAATAAGCCCAAATTTGTGCTAAGGGACACTCAAGCTACTTTGTAACTACATTTGAATATGCTCCATGGTGTAGATGAAACCATCTTGAAAATACAAGTAAAAGTGGAGTCAGTGGAGAAGATTTGGAGTTAGACCCCCTTTATATTAGCCCGTGTTCCTCTCAAATATGTTTTGAAAATCTAATTATGAATATTTCTATTAGTGTCCCTTTTGGTGAAAATAGGTACATCAATAGAGAACTCTAGTTGGGAGCTTCTTTATGTCTAGATTTAAGTTATAGAAAAGTGAAGAGACCATGGTGCACTGACTAGTTTTAAAGCCTTTGTTAGAAAGTTGATTACAAAATTATATTTGATTACATGTTGAAAGATGAATGGTCCATTGTGTGCCTAATCATGTGCAACATGTTCACAATGCGGAAAATCATTAAGGCAAAGGGAAAGGAACAAACTCATGCAAGATGATAAGTGCAAAATCATTTTCTTAATTGAATATGCTTTAACAAGATCAGTATGAGAACCCTCTCAATGCAACTCTAGCATGTAATAATAATCTATTATTAGTAATAATAATAATAATAATCTATTTTTAAAGTCATGGCCAGCACACCAAATTGGTGTATGAGACCCCCTTGTTTGTGAGACAAGGGACCCCCCTCCACCCAACGATTTGACTCGTAAAGTCTACGAAGGTATACATACCCTACCCCCCTCTAGATTTGAACCTGTGATCTCTTAAGAGGAAAGACATGTTCTTAACCATTAGGCCCACTCAAGCTGTATATAAGAACATAAATTATGTTATTAATTCTCCTAGTTAGGTGACTAATGAACACCTCAATCATTATCTTGAACATTAATGATTGAACACCTCATTATGAATGGAAAGTTATGAAGAATTAACAACCCATTATCTCATGAAACTTGTACTCCATTTGAGAAATGATTCCCCATGATGTCAAACTGATTAAACCCTTAACTAAATCTTAAAAAAAAGTACCATCCCCTAAAAAATAATTAGTCAATCTCAGGTACCTACCAAATAACATTGAGATAAGGCATCGAGTTTACTGCTTAGCTAGCTAAGATCAAATCACACTGATTGAAAGTCATCAACATCCATGCCCTTACCCTCCTCTGTTGAGCCTGATATAAGAAGCTGAAGCTCATGTTCGTTAAACATGTCTAACCAATCAAATTGTATCAATTGTCGATCTCCTTGCAAAAAAGAAGAGCTTTGATTACTTGTTTGATCATTCAGACGGTGGTTTGCCAAAAGATGAATGAACCTGATAACATTTACATTAGTTACTTGCACATCCTTTCCACCTGGTAGCATTTCCTCTTCCTTTTGTTCACCATACTCATTATTCTCACTTACAAAATAGAGCCCCAGTTGGGAAACATCACCATCATACTTCTTCAGGGACAGAAGATTCTGGTACAACTCAGGATCCAAAGAAGGCAAATCGTGCAAATAGTTATGCTTTTCTTTGAGCTTTCTCAAAAAGAATGTGGCAAATGGGATGTCAATTAAAATCCCTTCAAACATATCCTTTCCAAGAATTTTTCCAAGAAACTCAAAATATTGGAGATGTTGAGGATGTATTTTGGCAGATGCAGAATTTGGATAGAGTAGATGATCAATGGTTTCCTTGAAAATCCCATACTGTATATCAAAGGCTATTTTTATTATCTTCTCCATGAGATGTTTGAAAATACCACCCCCATCAATTCCAGCCTCTTCAACTCCAAATTCATTCACAAATGTTACACGAATTGTTCCCCTAATTTGCTCTCCTGTCAATCCATTTATTTCCCTGAAGGCATCCTCAAAATCCCAGTTTCGTCTTATCCTGATTTGGTATCGTTCGAAAGGCTGTGTGTGAGAGCTCCTGTTTTGTTCTCTGGCTGAGGCTAACAATGAAGTACAAATTTGAACCCTGTTTGAAAATGGCACTAAGAATGGTGCTCGTTTCAGTAGTTCACGGGCAATTGGATTTTCTTTTCCAGCCTGAGTATAGAAAAATCTTCCCTCAACTGCATCGCGAGCATGAAAATCATTTGGTGATGTAAATTGTCGCCTACAATTCCAATCCTACAACTGTGCCAAGAGTTCAGTTGCTAACATGCTGACTCTCTCTCCTTGCAACTGAAGTATTTTTTGACTTGATATAGACTGAACAGACTTCTCATGATGTTTAGGAATCTTAGAGGGGAGTACCCATAGCAGTTGCCACAGTGCCTCTTTCAAAATGTTAACTATCTCCTTAACATATTGCAACAAAAGTGGCTTCTGTTGCTCATAGAACTCCTCATTATCAGTTATCATCAACATGTGCCTATACAATGGACAGAAAATATAAAGAAGCAACAACCAACCAGGAGAAAGAGGATCTCTTGGTTGCAGGGAAAATGTTGCCAAAGCCTCCATAGACGGCCACTTTTGGCTCAAGTGGCACCGTTTCATGTAGTGCCAAAGAGTAGGAATAAGTTCATTTTTATATGCCAGTCCACTCATGACATTCTCAAGGGGTAACATTGTGATAGAAACATGCAAAAATTTACAAATTGCAGTAACAGCTGCTGCTTCTGTACTAGATGGCTCCTCATTGGAATTAGTAATTTCACCAAAACCTGACTTGTCTCCATATAGAAATCTCACAAGTTGTTTCAGAAAATCTAAATCAACTACACGAAGGATTTGCTTCTCTAAATCCTTGCTTAGTATTATCGGACACTCATCCTCTTCCATATCATTATCAGATTTTTTTGCAGTTGAAGGCTTTAAATTATGGGGTATCTCCTCCAAAAGGAAACTTACGATAATTGCAAAGTTCATAGCTGTCTGCAAAGTACAATTTGGCCTAGGTAAAGCAAGCCCAACAATTTCCAGGACATTACCGAGCAAGCAAGCATGACTAGGAAGTTGTGAAGTTGTATCTGCAGGAAGAAATTTGAGCGGACTTGGAAAAACACTTTCTATTTGCTGAATGTAACAAGTCCAGAGACCTTGACTCATGAGAGCTTGCTTCAGATTTGGGAATTGCTTCCATAGAAAAGGAATGGACAAAATTTGTGCCGGAAAACTCAATTGCATATTGTGACCACTGTAGAACTTCTGAGCACTATACGAAGCAGGTCTTGTAAGTAAACACTCTAGGCCAAACATCTCATTCCCAACAATGCTTGTTTGAATGCCCTGTAGAGTGAGGATTAGCTCACGGAATTGACTAAATGTATTTCTCTGCAAAATATAGTCCATAATGTTTCCAGCCCAAGGAAGTGTAGAATCTGTTAAACTTATAACTGTCTCTAACAACAACAACAACCACCCTGGTGAATCAGTAAATTCCCCTGTTGGTCTTCAAAGATCAGACTTTAGTTGCTTCATGTTTTGATGTACAACCTGTAGACAGCAAATGGAGAAACGTTTTACTCTGTATTGTACAATGGGTTGATCAGAAGAACAATGATAATCTCCATTTGTAAATATGTTTAGGATATTACCAGAAGCTTGGATAGATTGATGAAGCAATTTACAGGCTTCCACAAGACAAAGAATATCCCCATGGTCATTTGCACTAATGAAAAACAACAACTGGTGGAGATATTTTGAACTGGGCTTGAATGCATTTATTTCAGCCTTTCCACCATTTCCACCAAAATTAAGGCAAAACTCTTCCCGTATCACTGACCTTGTAGCTAAAGATTCCCTTGTTCCTCTAAAACATTTCTGGATTAGTAAAGCACTTAGAGTCTGCTGACGAACCCTCTGGTGTTGTTCTCGCGCAAGCCTAGTATGTTCCAAATATTTCTGCCTCTCCCTCTCTTTGGAGCTCCGCCCTCCCAAATCCACCTTCACCTTTTTTCAACTAGATGGGTCGCTAGAGAAAAACATGGTTTCCTCCAACCTGCTCCCACCTAAAACTATTTGGAACTCAGCTCACTTTCAAGGTCTGAATTGCTTTAATGGCCGATTTTTTGCGATCTCAACTGAAGTCAATTTTTTGCAGCCACAGATACGAATTGCTTTAATGGCCGATCTTTTGTGATCTCAACTGAAGTCACCTGCTCCCACCTAAACCTATTTGGAACTCAGCTCACTTTCGAGGTCTGAATTGTTTTAATGGTATATTTTTCGCGATCTACACTGAAGTCAACTGAAGCCACACAGATCCGAATTGCTTTAATGGTCGATTTTTTGCGATCTCAACTGAAGTCAACTGAAGCCACAGATCCGAAGTTCTTTAATGGCCTTTTTTGCGATCTCAACTGAATTCACAGATACAAAAAGAAAAAGGAAAGAAAAAGCTCTGTGTATTCCAAGTCTTCTAAAATCTCTCCAATGCCAAATCACCCATACCTCTGGTGACAGTTAAATGTTTCACTATCTTTCTCTTTTATACTTCTCGTTTACTTTTATATATTTATACTTCTCTTTTATATAGAGGAGCCTGGTATTTACATTGCATAAGTTTAGTCAAATGGCTTCAAGGGGTCACTTGTCCCACAAACAAGGGTTTTCATACTCCAATTTGATGTCTGGTTTGATGGTGATCTTAAAACTAGAGTATAGTGGGTTATATGATCATTTGTGGGAATAATTAGCGTAGTGATCATACCCCAATTTGATGTTTGGCTTCACTGTGATCTTAAAAATAGATAGAGTGGGCTATATGATCATTTGTGCTAATAATTAGTGGACACACTGAATTTTTTTAACCCAAGAATGAAACCTTGACAATGACCTTAAAATTATATTATTATTATTATATGGAGGAGAATAAAATTGTGGGTATAGTGGCTATATCCCAATTTGTGCTAATAATTAGTGGACAAGTAGTGAATTTTCTAATCTTTTAACTCAAGAATAAAACCTAAAACTATTTTTTATTGGCTAATAACTCTTCTTCTTGGATGTAAGGAAATACCCAAGAGTAAAAGTCTACCTCTTATGGACCACAAAAAATTAAAAATCATTAAAAAAAAATTATGATATTTTTATGGGAAAAAAATTATAACTATTTGGAGCTCCCTCTCTTTGGAGCTCCGCCCTCCCAAATCCAGCTTTTTTCGACTAGATGATTATCTAGAGAAAAACATGGTTTCCTCCTTCAACCTGCTCCCACCTAAAACTATTTGGAACTCTCACTTTCGAGGTCTGAATTGCTTTAATGGCCGATTTTTTGTGATTTCAACTGAAGTCAATTGAAGCCACATATATGAATTTCTTTAATGGCCGTTTTTTTGTGATCTCAACTGAAGCCACATATACAAATTGCTTTAATGGCCAATTTTTTGCAATCTCAACTGAAGTCAACTGAAGCCACAGATACAAATTTCTTTAATGGTCGATTTTTTGCAATCTCAACTGAAGTCAACTGAAGCCACATATACAAAAAGCAAAAGGTCCGTGTATTCCAGAGAAAAACATTTTTCCTCCTTCAACCTACGCCCACCTAAAATTATTTGGAACTCAGTTCACTTTCGAGGTCCGAATTGCTTTAATGGATAATTTTTTGCGATCTCAATTGAAGTCAACTGAAGCCACATATACTAATTGTCTTAATGGCCGATTTTTTGTGATTTCAACTGAAGCCACAGATACAAAAAACAAAAGGTCTATGTATTCCAAGTCATCTAAAATCTCTCCAATGCAAAATCATCCATACGACGGTTAAATGTTTAGCTTTCTTTCTTTCTCTTTTATACTTCTCTAGAAGAGTCGGTTATTTACACCTCCATAAGTTTTAGTAGTCAAATGGCTCCAAGGGGTAACTTGTCCCACAAACAAGAGTTCTCATACCCCAATTTGATGTCTGGTTTGACGGTGACCTTAAAATTAGAGTATAGTGGGCTATATGATCATTTGTGGGAATAATTAGCTTAGTGATCATACCCCAATTTGATGTCTGGCTTGATTGTGACCTTAAAATTAGATATAGTGGGCTATATGATCATTTGTGCTAATAATTAGCTGACACATAGTGAATTTTCTAATTTTTTAACCCAAGAGTGAAACCTTGACAATGACTTTAAAATTATATTATTATTATTATTATTATATGGAGGAGAATAAAATTGTGGGTATAGTGGGTTATGTCCCAATTTGTGCTAATAAGTAGTGGACACGTTGTGAATTTTCTAATCTTTTGACTCAAGAATAAAACCTAAAAATGTTTTTTATTGGCCAAAAGCTCTTCTTCTTGGATGTAAGAAAATACCCAAGAGTAAAAGTCTACCTCTTATGGACCACCAAAAATTAAAAAGCATTTAAAAAAAAATTATGATATTTTATGGGAAAAAAATTATAACTATTTTTGAAATTGAAGTTTTAAGTGAGTGTAATGTAATGATTAAGAATGTGTTTTGCTCTAATAGATTAGACATTCAAATACCTTCAAATCTAAAGAGGGATAAGATATTTACACCTCAAACTTTAACAATCAAATCGTTAATTTTCAAATATCATTAAAATAATAAATAAATAAATTTCATAAATAAAAAATATGCTTTTTAATAAAAAAAAATTAATTGAATGTTTTAAAAATTTATAATAATAAACCACTGTTTTTGTAAACTTGACATATAAAAAAAAGTGATTTTTCATCATTTACACCATGTATCTCATAATTTTTTTTGAACTCTAGTCTAACACCTTGTCTAGTTATGGAACTCATAAGAATTGGATTTTATGTTTGCAATATTTATTTTCTTTCTTGAACTCATAATAATGAAAATATATTGTTGATTGTTTAACTTGAGGTTAATGATTTATTTGTAATAACTCAACTTTCTCCTATTCTCAAACTTCCTATTACTCCACATTTTCTTTTTAAATTTAGTTATGATAATGCTTTTCATATTGTTGATRTTTTGGACGATGTCCTTCTCCGGTATCTCCCAATGGTTTGATTTGACCAAKACAWTGCATCTCTAGTCCACCACTTTTGAGTTTTTGATTTGACCAAGACAATGCATCTCTAGTCTGACACTTTTGAGTMTTTGATTYGACCAAGACATTGCATCTCTAGTCTGAATCTCATGGATGATTTTAGGGGCTAAATTTCGCTCATGGTCTAATTTTCCATGGTTTTCCAAAAATGAGATTCACTATTTTAAAAATGATTCGCCCAAATTCTATAGGATAAAATTATTTTACCTTAAAAATCGCCAAAATTTTATTAAAACTATATAAAATCCTTAGAAATTTGAATATTTTTAGAAAAATATCGCCAATCATTTATAGTTGGCATATGAAGGATTAGTAAGATTCGCCAAGGTTTCTACATTTTATAATAAATTTTCATCCTTAAAATCATACCTGAGTCTGATACTTTTGAGTCTTGAATAACTTTTATTGATTTTTGAAGTAGTGATAGGGAGCCTCTCATTCTTCATGTTAATTAATTTTTGCTTATACATTAAGTACTTGATCATAACCTTATTCTTAATGAATGAAAGACCAACTTTTAAAAGGAGGATAGAATCATATCTATTACACTTGATTTTAAGGTTATTATTATAAATCATTTTTTATCGTTCGATTTTCCTTCAAAAACTATTGGAAATAGTACAACCTTAAACCTCACAATTTTGTTGAAGATGACCCATTTTATCAAAATCACAATTTTATAACTTTACAATTATTCTCGAGATCAAAATAAACTTTCCAAAATATTTTTCAACACTATTCCAATTTAACTTTCAGCAAAAATCAATTCCATATTTCACCATATAAATTTTTTGATATGTCATAGAAACTAAGAAATGGCTTCCAATAACATAACAATAAGCTTCCACTAAGTGAAGTTAGAGAGGATATGAGACACCTCCTCATCATCCTAATCTTTGACAATTTTATACATCTTGCCTAATATAATTTTGAATTGAGGTGCTTTTATCACGGGCCTCCTCCTATAAGCTCTTGTCAACACAACTAGACACTAACTATTTTCCTAAAATGCTAGACATTTCCTAATCATTTTCTATTTAAACAAGGGAAATAATTGCAAAGCAGCTAGTGCCTCCCTAGTTTCTAGAAGCATAAGCATTAAACTAAATGTAATGTTATATTTTTAACTGATTATAAATTATCAGTTTTGTTCGAATAGTTGATCACTACCTTTCTGGGTTAACCTTACATTGACAGTGTGTTATACATTATCAGTTGTATATTGAAGTTGTCAAACAAATCTTCACTAAAAATATTTAGTCAAATCATTTCAATTTTAATTACAGAACATGTTTCAAATCAGTTTCCAAACTGCGTTCACCAACATTTGTCCATACTTGGATACTTGGTTCCTTTTCTTGATTTTGTTTTGGTCTCACCCTTGAGTATATATAGGTGTCAAGCCTCATGAATCAGGGCATCTCCTTGCTCTTGGGTGAGCCAACCTTCGTTTCACCACATTTTTTCCACTTAACTGATCTAACTGACTTTTGCTAGGTGTGTGCGTCCCTTAGATCAATCAGGCCGACTCACCTAAGCGCACCCTCCTTTCCTTTGGTCGACTCGTTCATTTGTTGAGCACCCAAGAATTTTCCACAACCGTTCATTCAATCGTCTCATGGCTTACTTGTGTTGCACAATGTCTTGGTTACGTCCACTGAGTTGTTCAACCGACACCACCCTTCGTTCAACCAACTCATTGTCTAGGTGCACACATCCCTTAGGTGAGTCGGGTTGACTCACCTAAGCGCACCCTCTTTGTTCCTTAGCTAATTTTTTGTCTTCATGATGCACCCGGTCTTCTTCACATGCCCTTTTTCAATCCAACTTGCCTAACTTGTGTCGTAATCCGTCTTTGGATTGAGTCTCCCCTTAGCACATCGTACACCCAAGGAACCCCAACTCTCCCCATATATGAAGACTTAGTGTCTTCAAGTGCACCGAGCATTTTTCCTTCTTGATTTCCTTCGTTTTGGTCTGTGGTCAAAGTGCGCACGCCCAGGCTTGGTGCTCCAGGTCACACATCCTCTCCCATTCCAAGTTGTTGTTGTCATGGAAACCCTTGACATTACTTCATCTATTGTAGTTTACCAGCCATGTCTGTCACTGCGAAGCTATCCTCTTCTAGGAATCGAATCCTTCATGACATACTGCCACGTCCATACTTTGATCAACTCGTCCATGTCTCCACTCACTGATATCTCCCATGCCTTGGACTGATTGGGTAGCTAGTCCAATCATCACGCCCAACTAATGAGAATGTGTTTCCTCGTGTCCAAACCAATCTTTTATGTACATGCTTTTGTCTTCATGTACTCTTCCCAAATATCAATCTCTTTGTCACATGTGCCACTTTTATGGCACTTAGGTTCACGCTTCCTCTTCTTTACAACACACCCATGCTTCTTTTGTTCTAGTATACAATGTAATCCCAGTAGCCACCTCCAAGGATATCGACAAATGTTGTATTGGACTTATGTATGTTTCATAGATACCTCAAGGTCATACTCACCTCCTTTGGTGAAAACCCCAATTTTTCAAGTCATTTTCTTGTTAATTGGAAGTCATATTTCTCCATGGCCTTTTCAAAAAAGTTAACAATTGTTTCAGGATCACGGTCCTCTCTCCCTACTTCTTTCGTTTCATCTTCCAAGTCAAAATTGTCGGCTGCCTCCACACACTGCTCAGTTCTGTCACTTGGTTCAAATACTCCAAGTAAGAATATGGTCTATCCTCTGCTACATTTTGGATCTATGGAAACTTTGACTAAGCGCGTGGATTGACCTTATCCAAAAGAGTGGAAATGGTTACTATAACCTTTCTTTCTTACAGTGTCCTTCAAACCTGTTCCTGTCCCATCCTCCCAATGATGACTTTTGTTGAATTTTCCATGTTCACCAAACCTTTCCTTTTTCCACCTATGCTGCTCAAAGAAACCTTGTGCGAATCCTTTTTTGTTTGTTGCATTGTATGAAGGGTAGTGCCAACTTCACTGTAAGGTACTAGATCTAATATATTAAACTGAAAACTTAAATACTGCAACAAAATACCATGGAACATCAATAATATAAAGAACCACAACTAGATAATGATACCTTTATTGATAGGAAGTTGAGTTCAATTTCTTCTTCGATGGGGAAACCTCTAGCAGAGCATCACTCTTTTACAATAATTCTCTAGACACCTTTCTCATACCTTCTACTCTTATTTATACTAGTTCTACCTTCTAAAGAACATTCTAGAGGAAGATCCTTCTAGAAGCAGAAACTTCTATTAGGTCTTCTTACATTGACTTGTTCACATTTATTTAACAAACCTTATTGACTAACTTCAGCCTTTATTACATGAAAAATATATTTTACTCTAACTAATAACTCACTAAGAGGGGTTAGGATTGGATCTTAACATTCCCTCCCCCTTCAAAAGTAGCCTTGTCCTCAAGGTTGAAGATGTGGAAATTGTTGCAGTATGGTTGCGGCTTCCCAAGTTGAATCCTATGGAGATCTGTCCTTCTACTTGATCAATACTTCTTTGATAGTGTGACCACACAAGTGACGCTCACGTACATTGAGGACAACTTCTCATTGCATCCAAATGAATCCTTCTTCATCTAATTCCGACAAGATGGTTTGAACCTTGAAATTATGACCCGCCACTTTCTTCAAACACGAAACACAGAATACCGGATGTATTTTGGAGGTAGCTACAAGGGCTAGTTTGTAGGAAATTGTACCAATATGTTTGATAATCTGGTAGGGGCCATAAATTTGGGTGCCAACTTGTGATGACCCTAGGTTTTGAGGGAGGTTTGCTTGTAAGGTTGGAGTCTGAGAAATGCCTTATCACCTTCTTGGAAGACCCATTCAAAACATTGTTGGTCAACTTGTTGCTTCATATGATTTTGGGCCATGTGGAGGTTATCTTTCAAATCCTGGAGGGTAGCTTCTCTACCTTGCATAAAATTATCAAGATCCTGGACCTTGGATGTGCATGGAATATATGAATTTACAAAAGGTGGTTGGTGACCATACACTGTTTCATATGGTGTCATTTTGTTCATTGTATGATAGGAATTTTTGTACCATCATTCTGCCAAGGGTAACCATTTCACCCACTAATGTTGTTTGTCTGAGGAAAAGAAACGCAAGTATGTTTCCAAAAATTTATTGACCACTTATGTTTGGCCATCCTTCTGTGGGTGGTATATTGTTCTCATGTTCAATTGTGTGCCATGTAATTTAAACAATTCTTTCCAAAATGTGTTGGTCAAAGTTAGGTCACAATCAAACACAATGGATGTGGGCATACCATGCAGTTTGAAAATATGATCAAGGAAAATATGTGCTATCATATTAGGTGTAAAAGGGTGTGGTAAGGCAAAAAAATGTGCATACTTTGAAAGTTGATTGACCACAACCATGATGACAGACCTGTTGCTTGCTTTGGGAAGACCCACTATAAAGTCCATGGATATGTAGTCAATCCAAATTGAAGTTGGAATGGGTAATGAATGGAGAGCTCTTGAGGTCTTGACAGTGTCACCTTTATTGTGTTGGAAAATGTCACATTTTGTGACAAAATTAAGGATGTCCTTCTTCATGCCTTCTCAAAAAAAAGAACGACGGGCATGAGCATATGTATTTTTGAATCCTGAGTGACCCGCAAGAGGAAATGAATGGAATTCATTTAATATGTAGGGATTAAGTGCAGACATTGGAGACAAAACCAATCGCTCCTTCTATATGAGGATATTTTCTTGCCAAGTGTAGCCAGTGGGTGGGTTCATGTCCTCCCAAAGTTTTTGAATTACTTGTGATATAGTTTGGTTGGTGAGCCACTCCTGTCAAACTTCCTCAATCCAAGTAGGAATTGGTAAGGATAAGGAAAACAGGGAACCTTCATTATCATATTGGTGTGACAAAGCATCTACCACTACATTTTTTTTTCCTCTTTTTTTGTTCCGAGGAGGATAATCTTTGTTCTAGGAAATACTTTAGACTATGGTGTTTGGTTTTGATCTAAAAATGGAGGCCTAGCATATATGGTCTCCAAGTGTGAACATCATGGAGAATGGACATCATTTCCTTTTCATATGTAGATTTTCTAGATTGCATTCACTTAAGGCCTGGATGGTGAAAGAAAGATGATCCAGGTGGATATTGGTGGCCACCCACCTATTCCCACTGGCTCCTCTTGTCAATTTTTAGTTCAACAAGTTCTTCTATACTTCTTCGTAATTGTGGGTTATACAATTATGGGGTTGTCTGAATCCCTACACATCTTCTAAGTGGAGACCGGTGGCCGCCCACCTAATCCAACTAGCTTATTTTGGAAGTTTTCATGTCATCACCTCTTTCTGTACTTCCAGGGGCATTTTTGGGGCCCTAAACATTGTTTTTTTGGCGTTCCATAGTTAAACTGTAGAAGGAATCAAAGTTTGATGACATAATTTGTAGTTCTTGAAAATACCTTTCCAATAGGCTATCACGCACCTAAAACAGAGATCGTATGCAAAAGTTACGATCCTGTGAATTTAATGTACTAACTTACCCAAATGGGGCCCACATGACTTTTGGCGTTTCATTTCCTAGGGTTAGGTTTTTGGATGTCTAGGGTTTTGACATTCATGTTTATCATAAAAAGGCCTTTAGAGCCTCATTGTAATCATCTTCTTTCCAATGAGCATATCCATCACATCTCTTCTCAGAGATAAAGTTGCCACCATTCTAGCGAGTCTTGCACTTTGTATTTTTACAGTCTCTTTACAATTCTTTCATTAATAGAAATCAAGTATTGTTGTATTTCTCTGTTTATGGAAATTTTCATGAGTATTTCATTGGAATATATCTACTTTCATTTCATTCTGAAAATAATTCAGATCGGTGGTATCAGATCATGCTGCTCTTGATCCTTTTTTTTCAGTGCATGTCCCAGATGAGGTATGAGTATAACTAGTTGGGTCTTGAGTGTTGGGTATGTGTTATATTCTTTGCATGTGTGTGTATGGGCACGTCAAATTCGACAACTGCGTCTGACGATCCCTCTAGTAGTGCTCTTTGTGTCATGTGCGTCGGGCACTTTCCTACGGGGGTTCCAGGGGGGGCAGGTATGCTCCCCCCTGGTTACGCATAGCGTTCGGGGCAGCGCCCCAAAATTGTTTTGGGCGATTTTTGCTATTTTTAGCGGATTTTTCTATTTTTAGCAGTTTTCTAAATTAATCCCAGATTAAGGGATTAGGGTTTTGGTATCTATGAAATACCTAAAAAAATTGTATATATTGTATGTTGAATGGTGAAATTTGAGATAAGGAATATAAGAAAGGTTTTCTTGGTTGAGGGTTTCAGGTATAAAATCTCTATGTATGAGCCATTGATTAAATTCTAGTTTTCTTAAGAATCTATATGCATTGCTTTACTTCACGGGTTTAAAACTTATATGTCGTATCAGAGCTTGTTTTTGGCTTCAAAGGAACGCCTTTGTTGTTGAGGGTTTGGCTCGGTCTTGATAGATCAAGTTTATCTTAGGTTTGTGATAAACCTGGGTTTAGTGGGAGCTTTTGCAGTGGTGATTTGAGTGCAGAAAGAGGAATGGAAAGCTCTTCTAGAATCGAGATAGAGAAGTTCAACGGTAAAAACTTTGAGCTATGGAAGTTGAAGATGGAGGACCTTCTTGTAGACAAAGAACAATGGATCGATGTGGATCCTGGTACATAGCCTACTGGTACACCATCTACTAGCACACAGGCTACTGGCACACAACCTACTAGTACACAAACTACCAGTACACCACCTACTGGTATGTCGAAGGAAGATTGGGAGAAGTTGGACAGAAGAGCAAGGAGTACTATTTGACTCTGCCTGGAAGATTCAATGTTGTTGAATGTCTCAGGAGAATCTACAACCATAGATGATTTTAGGGGCTAAATTTCGCTCATGGGCTAATTTCCATGGTTTTTCAAAAAATGAGATTCATTATTTTAAAAATGATTCGCCCAAATTCTATAGGATAAATTTATTTTCCCTTAAAAATCGCCAAAATTTTATAAAAACTATATAAAATCCTTAGAAATTTGAATATTTTTACAAAAATATCACCAAACATTTATAGTTGGAATATGAAGGATTAGTAAGATTTGCCAAGGTTTCTAGATTTTAAGATAAATTTCCATTCTTAAAATCATCCCTATCTACAGCCAAGGAACTATGGGATAAGTTGGGGAATTTGTATTAATCAAAGTCCCTGGTAAACAAGTTGTTTCTTCGAAAGAAGCTGTATCATCTTAGGATGGAAGATGGAGATTCTGTGACAGAATATCTAAATTCCTTTAATACTATGGTAAGTCAAATTGTCTCTGTTAATATTACGATTACAAAAGAAGATAAGTGTATTACTTTGTTATGTTCTTTGCCAGACTCTTGAGATAATTTGGTTGTAGCAATAGGTAGTACCACTCAATCTACATTGAAGTATGAGGATGTAGTTGCATCCTTGTTATCTGAAGAGATGAGGTGGAAAAGCATGGATGGTCATAGCACAGATGCTTTATTTGTAAGAGGTCATACCCAAGACAGGAATCCTGGTAAGCCTTCAAGGGGGAGATCTAAATCTACAAGTAGATCTAAGTCTCCAAGAAAATCTTTGAGGAAATGCTGTAAGTGTGGTAAAATAGGGAATTATAAGAAAGATTGCAAGTCTAAGAAGGTTGAAAAACCAAAGGGATTTGATAGTACCTCTTCCACAAAGGTGAAAACCTCCACTGAAGAAGGAGGTGATGTTTACCTAGCATCTACAAGTACACATGCAGACCGCGATGTATGGTTGATCGACTTAGGTGCATCATACCATATGACTCCTCACAGGGAGTGATTCTCTGAATATGAAAAATATGATGGTGGTGATGTATTCCTAGGAGATGACTCGACAACAAAAATCTTGGGACGTGGAAGGGTCAAGTTGCTGCTAAAAGATGGAAGGATTAGAACTCTCCTCGAGGTTCTACACATTCCAAAACTTGACAGGAGCCTAGTATCTATAAGCAAGTTGGATGATGCAGGAGTGGATACTGTATTTGGAAAGAACACTTGCAAGATGGTGCGAGGGGAAATGGTGTTGATGAGGGGAGTTCGGTGTGGAACTCTGTACAAGTTGTTGGGAAGCAGTTATACTAATGGGTGTAACAGTTCTATTGTCATTGAGCAGACAAATAAAGAAGACAATACCAATATCATCCGTGAAAAGAACACCATGTTGTGGCATCAAAGACTGGGGCATATTGGAGAAAAGGGCCTTCGAACACTACACGGTAAAGGCATGGTTGAAGGTATGTCTAATTGCACTCTGGATTTTGATTTCTGTGAACATTGCATATATGGTAAACATAATCAAGTAATATTCCCATCTGGTGCTACAAGAGCAAAGGGGATCTTAGAATTGATACACAGTGATGTGTTTGGACCTGTGCCTATTCCATCACTAGGTAATTCTGTGTATTATGTTTCAATCATAGATGATTTCTCAAGGTACACATGGATTTATTTTCTTAGAAATAAATATGAGGTATTTGATAAATTTAAAGAGTTTAAGGCTCTGGTAGAAAATTAGACAGAGAAGAAAATAAAGGTATTGAGAACAGATAATGGTGGAGAATTCTGTGGAAATGAATTCAAAGAATTCTGTAAGAAGTGTGGTATAGAAAGGCAGAAGACTACTCCATACACTCCTCAGCAAAATGGAGTTGCAGAAAGGATGAACATGACACTGATGGAAAAAGCAAGGAGCGTGCTTAGTGGTGCTGAGTTAGGACAAGAATTCTAAGCAGAGGAAGTGGGTACAACATGTTACCTGGTCAATTAATCACCTTCATCTGTGTTGGATGATAAAACTCCACATGAGGTATGGTCTGGAAAGAAACCCTCTCTTCAACATCTTAGAGTGTTTGGTTGCGATGCTTATGTACATGTTCCAAAGGAAAAGGAAAATAGAAGTAAGCTAGATAAAAAGGCTGAAAAGTGTATCTTTATTGGTTATAAAGATGGTGTGAAAGGTTATAAGATTTGGAACCCATAAACCAGGAAGACTGTTTACAATCGAGACGTTGTTTTCAGAGAGGTAAACGATGTGTCCAAACAGGAATTCCTACCAACTCAAGACAAACCTGAGAAAATAGAGCTTGAGTTGGATGATGCAAAATCTGAATCATCTAAAGAAGAAGAAGCAGAAGCAGAAGAAGAAGAAGAAGAAGAAGAACCTCATACCCCAGTATTGAGGAGATCAGTGAGAGATAGAAAGCAACGAGAAAGGTATAGTCCACCTGATTTTTGTTCCAATTTTTCTTTATCTATTACTGATGATGATCCTAGAACTGTCAGGGAAGCA
The DNA here is from genome assembly GCA_000966675.3 of Picea glauca. Taxonomy (NCBI): domain Eukaryota; kingdom Viridiplantae; phylum Streptophyta; class Pinopsida; order Pinales; family Pinaceae; genus Picea; species Picea glauca. Next base: position 853,161 of record JZKD02S0547445.1, on the reverse strand, counting down.
ATGAATTCAGAGGATAGTAAACTATGGAAGAAGGTCGTGGTTGAAGAAATGGATTCCTTGGATAAGAATGATGCATGGGATATAGTTGAGTTGTCAGCTGGAAGAAAATTGGTTGGTAGAAAATGGTTGTTCAAGAACAAGTTTAATGCACAAGATAAAGTGGAGAAATACAAAGATTAGTTAGTAGCAAAAGGTTATTCCCAGGTAGAGGGAATTGACTTTGGTGAGATTTTTTCTCCTGTTGCTAAGTTAAATTCTATTATATTTCTTTTATCTATTGCTGCTGATTTTGATCTTGAAGTGGAATAGATGGATGTGAAGACAACATTCCTACATGGAGATCTAGAAGAAGAAATCTACATGAAGCAGCCAGAAGGCTTTGTAGTGAAGTGAAAGAAAGAGATAGTCTGTAAGCTAAAGAAGTCACTATATGGTCTGAAGCAATCACCTAGGATGTGGTACCAAAATTTTGACACATACATCCTTGGATTGGGATTTGTAAGAAGCAAGGATTATCACTGTGTATATTCCAAGAAAGTTGGTAATCACTTCATTTATGTAGTGTTGTATGTTGATGACATGTTGTTGGTAGGAAATAACATGGATGTTATCAAGGAGGTGAAATCGCAACTATCCTCCAAATTTGACATGAAGGATCTCAGTGCTGCTAACTTCATTATGGGCATGGAGATTAAAAGAGATCGTGCAAACAAGAAACTCTGGTTGAAGCAGAGAAAATATGTGGAGACGATATTGCAGAGGTTTAATATGCATGGAAGTAAACTGGTCAAGGTTCCTATTCCCATAGGTGTAAATTTATCTACAGATCAATGTCTCAAGACACAGGAAGAAGAAGAGGACATGTCCCATGTTCCGTATGCCAGTGCAGTTGGTAGTTTGATGTATGAAATGGTCTGTACTAGACTGGACATTGCACATGCAGTGGGAGTTTTGAGAAGGTATATGTCAAAACTAGGGAAGGAGCATTGGACAACAGTAAAGAGGGTCTTCAAGTATCTTCGTGGCACTACTAGTTATGGATTGTGCTACCAAGGAAGACCATGATTGGATAGAGTGGTGGACATACATGGATTTGTTGATGCAGACTGGGCTGGATATTTGGATCGCAGAAGATCTACAAGTGGGTATGGGTTTAACCTATTTGGAGGAGAAATCGGTTGGATGAGAAAAAGACAGGTTGTAGTGGCACTCTCAACTACAGAAGTTGAATACATGGCAACCACTCATGCAAGCAAGGAAGCAGTATGGTTACAAAGATTGTGTTAAGGTATTGGGTTGGTACGACAAGAAGTGAGATTAGATTGTGAGAGTGAGAGTGCAATCTTCCTAGAAAAGAACCCAACTTATCATTCAAAGACAAAGCATATTGATGTTCATTATCGCTTTGTGAGAGACATGGTTGACGAAAAGAAGTTGTTGCTGGAAAAGGTTGACACTTTGAAGAATGTTGTAGATTCATTGACAAAGTCTATTACCATTGAAAATTTCTCCTGGTGTAGAGTAACAATGGGCATTGTTTCCCTAGATTGTTGACTATATAATCCCCTGGACCAATGGATGCAAAGAAAACAACAAGTGGGAGAATGTTGGGTATGTGTTATATTCTTGCATGTGTGTGTGTGGGCGCATCAAATTCTACAAATGCGTATGACAATCCCTCTAGTGATGTCTTGTCTCTCTTGAGGAAAACCACTCTCACACACCCAAGAAACCCTCGATGGTGGCAGAAAATAAAACTGGTGGAGAAAAAGATTCTATTAGCATGTTGCTTGAGCAAGCTCTCGTGCGACAGAGGGACGAAATGATTGAGAATTTTTCACACATCCTTCAATGCTTGCCGATAGAAACATGCACATCTTCATCAAGCGACCATTTTGGAGGAACCTCTCCCTTCAAGGTATACGTTAATTTTGATATTCCCATATTTGAAGGTTAGATAGATGAAAATGCCCTAGAAAAATGGTTAAATCTATTAGAAGGTTATTTCTTTGTTCACAATTTTTCTGATAAGGAAAATATCACCTTCTCACTCCTCAAGGATCTCCCGCATTTCAAACATTGGTGGGAAACTTACTGGGAGAAAATTTCCATAGAGGAATCTGGAATATATGGGGACGAGCCCACTTGGGATTTTTTTGTGGATGCAGTCAAGGAACAATACTACCCTATTGATAACTATGAATGCTATTACATGAGATGGACCACACTGTGGCAAGAGAAGAGAAAAACAGTTTTGGAGTTCACAAATACTTTCCATACCTTGTGCACCAAGTTGGGTATCAAAGACTTCAAGCGACATCTAGTTCTGAAATACCATGGGGATATACATAGGTACTTCCAAAACGAAATGGATTTCCTAAACATCTCATCATTGGGAGCTGCCTTTCTATATGTTGTCAAAATCAAGTAGAAATTTAGGCACCAGAGCAAATGAGAATTTGGGTTTGCAAATCTACAACAACCAAATCATCGTAAATACAACCTTTACCAACAACCACTAGACAACCAATCCAAGACACAGGAAAAAAAGAGTAAAGGAAAGATGAATAATGACACTGGGAAGTGGTGTGACTTCCACAAAATCCCCTGGCACAACACCAATGAATGTCTCTTGAAAAAGTCATTGGTGGTCGAGGTCAAAGACACGAAGCCGAACCTTGATTCAGATTCTGATATAGAAAATATTGAAAACAAACAGATCATCAACGCAGAACCCACTGCTACTGTCATGACCACAACAATTCAACTAGAAGAACCACTATATCCTAAAGAGGGGGAGCACCTCTTCCATTCACAGATGTGGGTGAAGGGTACCCCGTTGCATTTCATTTTTGTTTAAGGATAAATTCATGAGTGCGGACACAGACCAATCTCCCCAGATCCACCTGGACCTGGAACAAAACGTGACAGAATACTACTCTTTCCCTAGATCTAGCTATTGAAAGAACTAAGAGAAATGGATAGTGTACATACCTTATGAACGCTCTCCTTTAATATCTGTTGTTCCTTGCTCTGCTCCGATGCTCTTGTGTCGTCCAATCACAACAACACAAACCAATCACAGCAAAGGCATTAATATATTCAATACCTAGTCTAT
>JZKD02S0547445.1:836374-850033 GCA_000966675.3 Picea glauca | reverse complement strand
ATAGGGAATGATCCCAAGATATCTGGAAAGTCAGTATTTTGCCAACCATTCGAAAGCCAACTCACCCTTCTAGAAGATTCCTTCTAGAAGGATCAAGAACTTATCTATTTTCCTCCTTTAGAAACATGTTCTCACTCTAACCATTGAAACAGTGCGATAAGTTCACAGTCAAGCTGAATGCAGCCTACGGGAATTAAGGATTCTCGCAGGAGAGTATATATGCAGCCTGCGAACTATTTTCAAAATATGATTTTGAGAAAATGACAAGTGTAACCTTCTTCAGGAAAATGTTCTTAATGAAGAGTTTGATCTTCCATCATCATGACATGATCATAATATCATCTTGATAACCAAAAATGTGGATAACAATTGTTGATAACAACAATGAAAAAACCCTCATCTCAGCTAATGTCTTCAAACAGTTGTGGTTTTCAGCAACACCACACCTGCATCCATACAACATTGGGTGGCTTCACCATGGACGAGATCTCCATGTCAGCCAACAGTGTCACTTGTCCTATGGAATCCAACCCTTCAAGGATAAGGTAGTGTGTGATGTTTCCCCTCTTGATGTCTATGATGTTGTTTTGGGCCAACCATATATGTGGAAACATCATGTTTTATATGATTCTAGACCCTGTAGTGTCATTATTACTCTGGGAGGTCATCTCTACAAGACACCAGAGGTAGTTCTGATTATTGTTCCACAAAAACAATGTCGCAAGGTAATTTCTCATACTACAAAATTCATCATCTTCATAGTCTATTCAAAGGATGCATAGACTACCTCCATAACCATTGTATCCTCAACACCTTCTATCCAGGAAAAACAGATTTCGAAGATAAAGAAGATATTTTTTCTTCACCTACAATGGTGCCTACACTAGGCCTCGTCAAACCCAAAGACACCAAGTTGGTGGAAAAGATTCAACCCCGCCAACAACAGGTTTGTTATAGTCTTCCACAAACCAAGCTCACCAAGATTCAAATTTAGAAAACGATTTCCCCCCTTCCCTGGGCACTTAACACAATGGAGACCATTTCTTCCTAATGAGGGAGGATTGATCCAGGTGGATATTGATGGCCACCCACCTATTCCAACTGGATCCTCTTGCCATTTTTTAGTTCAACACGTTCTTTTGTACTTCTTTTTAATTGTGGGTTCTACACTTCTAGGGATGTATGAATCCTTACACATATTCCAGGTGGAGACTAGTGGCCGCCCACATAATCCAACTGGCTTATTTTGGAAGTTTTCATGTCAGCACCTCTTTCTATACTTCCAGGGTCGTTTTGCGGCCATAAACAGTGTTTTTTTGGCCTGCCATAGTCAAAATGAAGATGGAGTCAGAGTTTGATGGCATAATGCATAGTTCTCGAAAATACCTTTCCAATAGGATATCATGCGCTTAAAACGGGGATCTTATGAAAAAAATTTGAACTCGGGAAGTTAATGTACTAACTTACACAAACGGGGCCCACATGAATTTTGGCGTTTAATTTCCTAGGGTTAGGTTTTTGGATGTCTAGGGTTTTGAATTCATGTTTATCATAAAAGCGCCTTCAGAGCCTCATTGTAATCATCTTCTTGTGAATGAGCATAGCTGTCACATCTCTTCTTAGAGATAAATCTACCACCATTCTAGCGAGTCTTGCACTCTGTACTTTTACAATCTCTTTACAATTCTTTCATTAATAGAAATCAAGTATTGTTGTATTTCTCTATTTCTGGAAATTTTCATGAGTATTTCATTGGAATATATCTTCTTTCATTTCATTTTGAAAATAATATGGATCACAAGAGGTCTACCTTCTTGTGCTAGGACTGTGCCAATACCAATGCCTGAAGCATCAAATTCCACAACAAAAGTTTTGTTGAATTTGGGGGCAGTTAAGACGGGGGTAGTGCACATAGCCTTCTCTAAATCTGAGAAATCATGTTCTATTGTCGATGTCCAATGGAATCCATTCTTCATAAGAAGGTTCATCAATGGCTTGGAAATTTTACCATAATAGTGGACAAACTTCTTGTAGTATCTCGTGAGCCCTAGGAAACCCCCAAGGAGTTTAAAGTTCATGGGTATCGACCAATATTACATAGCTTAAATCTTTATGGGATCCACTCTTACCCCCTCATGACCCACAATGTGTCCCAGGTATTCTACCTCGATCGCCCCAAAATAACACTTGGCCTTTTTGACAAACAATTGATTGTCCTTTAATAATTGGAGTACTTTGTCCACATGATGGAGATGAGCCTCCCAAGTGTGTCTTTAAATGAGGATGTCATCGAAGAAGATTAAAACAAACTTCTAGAGGTAATGTTTAAAGAGTGTATTCATGAGACTTTGGAAGGTATATGGGGCATTGCAAAGTCCAAAATGCATTACCGGGAATTCATAATGGCCTTCATGAATCCAAAAAGCAGTCTTCAAGATATCTACTTCATTCATCCTTATCTGGTGATAGTCGTAGTGAAGGTCCAATTTGGTGAAGAAACATTCTCCCTGGAGTTCATCCAACAGACCATCAATGATAGGAATGGGAAAGTTATCCTTAATGGTCAATTTATTAAGGGCTTGAAAATATGGACACATGTGCAACAAACCTTCTTTTTTCAAGACCATCAAAAAGAGGGATGAATATGGGATGGTACTTGGGCAGATGACCCTTGCCTCCAACAATTCCTGTACTATTTTTTCTATTTCATTTTTTTGAGCAAATGGATACCTATATGGGCATACATTGGGAGGATGACTACCTAGAAAGAGAGGGATGTTGTGATCATGCTCATCCTAGGAGGGGGGTAATTATGTTGGCATATCAAAGACCCTATGGTTCTTTTGCAAGACTAGTTGTATATCAGTATGGACTACAAGAGATGATGGATCACTGACTAGGATAACATTAAGTTGAGAAAGAACACCATGGTGGCCCTTCTCAAGGAGTTTATTCATCCAGTGAGAAATGATAATTTTTGGAGAGCTAACTTGTAGGCCTTGGAGGGTATAGGTGTGAGAATATTGAGTAAATATCATATATAACTTCTGATAATCCATGGTAATTTGTCCCAAAGTGAAAATCCATTCAACCCCCAAGACAATATCACAACTGCCCATGGCTATGGAAAACATGTGAGTCTTTAGGTGATAATCCCCCATTTGTAGTTTGACATTCTCACATCGGCCCCCACATTTCATTGTGCCACCATTAGCTATGAGGATTTGAAAACTAGAAACTGGGTGAACAAATCAATTGACATCCTCAATGACCCTATGATGAATAAAATTATGGTTTATACCACTTTCAATCGACACCACGACCGACCGATGTTTGATGTAGCCCTTAATTTTAAGGTTCGTAGAGTAGAAATACACGTGAGGGCATGGAGAGGTATGACAGGTTCCTCTAGTTCCTTAGGCGATCTGATAGGATATGGTATGGCATCACTTGTTAGTTTTTCCTCTATGGAGGTGGCTTCTAACCCATCAATTTGGAAGATATTTTATTCATGACATTTATGGCCCGAAGAATACTTTTCATCACAATAATATCAAAGGCCTCACTTCTTTCGTTCAACCATTTATGTTGGAGATAACTTTTGGACTTTCAAAGTTTGGGTAGGAGAAGGGGAGGCTCGTGGATGAGGGTGGTTAGGAACTATAGAAAGAAGGGGTGCAACATGCATAATGATCTCAACCTTCAATGCTAATTTGCACACCTGTAACCATGTAACAGGATGGTGCATGCAAACATGAGCTCAAATGGCATATTTAAGCCACTAATGAAGCATTCAATATAGAAATCATCAGATAAGCCCCCATTTATGATAGAAAAATGTTCAAATGTGGTGATGAAATTTGTTAATGACCCTATTTGTTTCAACTTGGTGAGTCAACCCAAAAAAATGAGATTCCCTATCAAAATGGGAACATACTGCTTTGGTGAGCATGATCCTATTTGGGTTCCCTGAATAACATTTATTATGCCATTGCCACAATTTCCATCATTCTTGATCCAGGTACAAAACCCCCACATGGATTTTGGTCTCATCATCCTGAATATCATGAAGAGAGAAGTAGTGTTCCATTTTATATACCCACCTAGTCGGGTATGATCCATCAAATTTACGCATCTCAACTTTGGGTACCTTATTCCAGTGGTTGGGTGATGCAGGAGCATCGCCAGCATCAAGCGAGCGTGGGGCAAGCGCCAATGCATTTTGGCACATGATAAAATGTTTGAAATGTTTTGAAGTTGTATGCACCAAACTTAAATGTAAAAGTTAATAAAGGGCATACTTCTTGATTGTAATCAGACCTTGAGGGACCCGCTCTCGTCTGAAGGACTAAGAGGCATTTATGCTAGTAAATGTAGGTAGGTACCTTTTAATTCTATATTAGATAGTTTAGAGCGAGGAGGGAAACAGGATATAGACACCCTCATTGTATAGTTGTAAGATGATTATGAGAAGAGAGCATAGGAGAGCAGAAGCAGAAAACTGTGTAGAAGAACCCATGTACAGAAGTTCTAAGATTAATATATGAAGCTTGATTCAGACTCATGGTGTTCAAATACTTTCTATGTATGAATGATTGAATGTTATGCTCATGCTTGTTTACTCTCTGTTATGCATTTGCTTTGATGCATGAATTTATGATTTCATGTTAATTGTCTGAAATCTGAAGAGAGGGAGAGTAAAGAATGAGTTTCAATTGTTTCTCTATCTGAGCAAGAGTTTTCCTGCAAGGAGTGCAGTGAAATTGTCCACAAGGTGTGTGTTTGACAAAATTCAGAGTTCGTCTCTGCAAGCTCGGGAGGGATAACATTTTCTCATTCTTGCAGAAGTGCAAGTTAAGCACAGGGGCCATGCAAAGTGTGCGCTGGCTGAGAAGAGTCTCAGAGTATGCAACCTGAGCGAAATTGTTGAAAGACTGCTGTCGCAAGGAGTGCGCAGAGTCAAAGAAGTTCAAATACTTGGAATTATTTGAAGAAAGTGCCACAAGGAATGCGCGCAGGAAATTTTCCCTAAATGACTTGAGGATTTTTCGATCAAGCTTAGGAGGGATAGAGTCTTTGAAGTTGTCGAAGAAACGCTCAAGAGAGATAGTGCCTTGAAGTATTGTAAGAAGGCGCAACAATGTTGTTTGCAGGAGGATAAATTTCGTGAAAGAACACTTTGTTCATTTCACAGGAATTGTCAAGGAGGAATTTGACGGTCGAAATTCTTCGTGGAGAATTCACGAGGTTCCGAGAACTGTTAGATATTGCAGAGGAGCAAGGAGGTTTATGATGAGTTTGTTTTTGTTTAATCTTAGGGGAGAATAGAGCCGTAGGATCTGAGCCAATAGGGGCCATCAAATCACTCACGTATTCGCATCTCGGGGTTTTGTGGGTTAAAGAGTCGAAACCTTTGCATCAAGATTCGCGAGGTCACGAGGTGCGAAGTCGCAAAACCAAGCCATAGAATCTGAGCCATCCGTTGGAAGGAGGACACATGTTGCGAGATCACCCGTATCGAGGATTTGGACATCGAAGGTCAAAAGGAGGAGTCCTTCAACGTCGTGAGTGGTGAAGCCATGAGAGAATCGAAGCCATCCATTAGAGGAGGACAGGTGGCAGAGATCAGAGGATCTTGTGAAATCAGAGGTTCGCAGGGTGAGAGCCCAAGATTCGGGCGCTCCAAGTCCCGAAGTCGCGAAAGGTGAAGTCGCGAAGTGTCGAATCCGGGCACGAGGGACACGTGGTAGAACCAAGAAGTGGGCCCGGGAAATAGTCAAGCAGATACGTGTCGCTAGGAGAAGGGAGTCAACACCCGTTGATCTCTCACGTCTCGGGGGTTTGGGAGATAAGAGTATGTGAGCTCGACCCTTCGACTCACGAAGTCACGAGTAGTGAGAACGAGAGGAGAAAAGTCAACATCACCTTTCGAGGGTTCATGAAAGGAAGGTGCCAAGGTTGGACACTCGAACTCGCGAAGTGGCTAATAGAAAAAGGTGCTAGCGCTTAGCCTAGTCGGTGGTCGCGCAAGGAAGGCACTGACAGAGGAAAGGTCATACCCATTTCGCGATCTCGGGTATCACGAATTTGAGAAGAAAGAGTCAGGAGTCACAACTCACAAACTCGCGAGATTGCGAGCTACGAAAAAGGACCTGTGGATCGATAATTTGCAGATTCCAGTGGAATCGAAAGAGCCAATCCGGATTAAGGGCATAGAGAACGATCCTGTGAGCGGATCTCGGTCCGAGGGCCGATAGGTATGTGTCAGTTTTGGTATCAGAGCACAGAAATATTTCTTTGCTTTCTGTAGTAGGAAAAAGAAAGATTCACCATGTCTCCGAGAAGAAGAGACAGAAAAAGACCCGATCCACCAAAGGAAAGGGAAATGCCAAGAGGAAGGGGTAGGCAGGTGCCAAATCCAGCCATGGAAAGAGAGATGCATGACATACATGCTAGACTCGTGGACATGGAGACAACACAGAGGCGAACAACTGGTGTGGGAGATGTCAGTGAATCTGAAATTGAAGATGAAGCTGGACATGAAGGAGAATAAGTCACAGCAAAAGATGCAACAAACAAACACCTGATTAGGGTTGTTGCAAGAATAGGTGCTAAGGCAAGAATGGATATTCCAGTATATGAGGGAAACCTGGATGCTGAAGAGCTTCTAGACTGGATTAGAGATCTGGACACATATTTTGACTATGAATATGTCGAGGAGGACAAAAAGGTCAAACATGTTGTCACAAGAATTAAAGGACATGAAACATTGTGGTGGGATGAGCTACAAGCTAACAGACGTTGCAAAGGCAAGCAGAAGATCAAGAGTTGGGATAGGATGATCGCAAAAATGAAGGAGAAATTCATTCCCAGGGATTACCAAATTACTCTGTTTCGGAGGATGCAAAATTTGAGACAAAAGCTGATGACAGTGAAGGAGTACACTGGAGAATTCTACAGGCTGAACATCAGAGCAGGTCATCGGAAAAGCGATGATGAAAAAGTTGCTAGGTACATGAATGGTCTGAGCTATGACATTCAGGATGAAATGAGTATGATGACCATTCGAACAGTGGAAGATTCTTATTAGATGGTTCTAAAAGCTAAAGAGAAGCTGAGCCGAAAACAAGGTCAAAGAGGCCGAGCCAGAAGTTAGCCCAGAGGCAAACCAGTTGCCCAGGATAAAAATCAGAAACCCAAGGAAGAATGGAAGAAACCTTAGACTCAAAATGAGAGAGGTGAAAGCTCATAGAGAGGTCAGCATGTTGATGGAAACATTTTTCCTCGTACCAGAGGTAGATGAAGAAGAAGATGTGGAGTAGTGAAATGCTTCACATGTGGAAAGAATGGACACAAATATTATGAATGTCCAGACAAAAAGAAATAAGGTGGTGAAACTCACATTTCCGAAGCATAGAGGCGGAATGTTGAGGCAAAAGATGCTGAAGGCGGAAGATCGATGATGATGCGAAAATTTCTCTTAACGCCAGAGAAGGAGATGGAGAATCCAGTGCAAAGGAACAAACTTTTTCGGACTACTTGCAAAACCAAGGACATGGTATGCAAAGTCATCGTGGATAGTGGTAGAACAAATAATCTCATTTCTAAAAAGATGGTAGAAAATCTGGAGTTGGATACTATTGAACATCCAAGTCCATACAGAGTTTCACAGCTACAAAAAGGACATTAGGTAAATGTCACTAAACAATGTTTAGTTGAGTTTAAAATAGGAGGGTATAAAGATGAAATACTCTGTGATGTTATTCCCATGGATGTTTGTCATCTATTGCTGGGTAGACCATGGCAATATGACAGGAATGTGAGTCATGATGGGAGGAAGAACACATACAACCTAGAGAAGAATGGGAGAACTCACATGTTTCTTCCAATCAAAGATAAGGAGGTGAAGCCTGAAGTAAGAAACACTGTACTTCCCATGAGTGGGAAGGAACTTCTTACAGAGGTTAAGAGGAAGGAGGAACCGCAATTCATTGTGGTCAGGAAGCCCAATATTGTTTTAACTAGTACAAGGATAGATGATTTACTGGAAGAGGTTCAGAAATTGTTGGAAGAGTTTGCTGACATAGTAGTGGATGAACTACCTCGTTCGTTGCCACCGATCAAAAGTGTGAGTCATCATATTGATCTCATACCTAGAGCTAGTTTACCAAATAAAGCAGCATACTGATTGACACCGCAGGAGAATGAAGAGGTTAAGAGACAGGTCTAGGGTTTAATGGACAAAGGGTTGGTTAGAGAAAACTTGAGTCCATGTGTTGCTCTGACAGTGCTCGGTCCGAAGAAAGACAGAGGTTAGAGGATGTGTATTGACTCAAGAGAAATCAACAATATAACCATCAGGTACATATTTCCACTGCCAATAATGGATGATTTGATGGATTACTTAAGTGGGGCCAAATTTTTTTCAAAGATTGATTTGAAAAGTGGATATCACCAGATTCGTATGAGAGAATGTGATGAATGAAAGACAACCTTAAAGACTAACGAAGGGTTGTATGAATGGCTTGTTATGTCATTTGGCTTAACAAACGCGCCAAGTACTTTCATGAGGTTGATGAACGAAGTCCTGAAGGAGTTCATCGGAAAATTTGTCATTGTGTATCTGATGATATACTGATCTTCAGTAAAACAAAGGCAGAGCATCTGAAACATTTGGCTACAGTGATGAAGAGGCTACAACAAGAGAAGTTGTTGATAAACATGAAGAAATCTTCATTCATGAAGACATAGCTCATTTATTTGGGTTTTGTTATTTCTGCAGATAAGTTGAGGATGGATCCAGATAAGGTGGAGGTAATTAAGAATTGGCCATCACCGAAGAGTATATTTGAGGTGAGAAGTTTTCATGGATTGGCTAGTTTCTACTGGAAGTTCATTAGGAATTTCAATGGAATTAGTGCACCGATGATGGACACAGTGAAGAAGAGACACAAGTCTTTTCACTGGACAAAAGAGGCTGAGAAAAGAATTAATTTGTTGAAAAGGAAAATCATGGAACAACCAATTTTGGTGTTTCCGGATTTCAAAAATACATTTCAGGTAAAATGTGATGCAAGTGGATTTGAAATAGGGGCAGTCTTGAGCTAAGAAGACAGGCCGATAGCATACTTTAGAGAGAAGTTGAATGAAGCGAAAGTGAAATACTCCACATATGACAAGGAGTTCTATGTTGTTATTCAGGCATTGAAGAAATGGAGACATTACTTAATCCCTAAGGAGTTTGTCTTATACAGTGACAATCATGCTTTGCAATTTGTGACTCAACAAGAGAAGTTGAATCAAAGACATGTTAAATGGGTTGAATACATGAAGAACTTTACTTTTGTAATCAAGCATATTTCTGGAACTGCTAACAAAGTTGTTGATGCTTTGAGCAGGAAATGTTTGTTGTTGCAGGAGTTCAGAGTCAAAACACTGGGTTTTGATGATCTCAGGGACATGTACATAGATGATCCAGATTTTAAAGAGGGGTATGAAGCAGATGAGAATCCAATTCTCAGGGACAAGAGTCAATGGACAGAATACATGATCCAAGAAGGATTATTGTTTAAGGGTAATCAACTTTGTATTCCAAAATGCTCCATGAGGGAGAATTTGTTGAAGGAGAAACATAGTGGAGGATTGGCTGGGCATTTCGATCATGACAAGACGTTCTCAAAGTTAAACGAGTCATATTTTTGGCCAATAATGAGAGCAGACGTCAATTCATGGACAGATGCATAATTTGTCAGCATTCAAAAGGGAAGAGGCAGAATGCAGGCTTTTATCAACCGTTACCCATACTTGACAGGCCGTGGGATGTAGTCAGCATGGACATCATATTGGGGCTACCGAGAACACAAAGAGGGTTCAAATCAATATTTGTAGTGGTGGATAGATTTTCTAAGATGGCACACTTCATACCGTGTTATAAAACCAGTGACACAACTCACATTGCAAATCTGTTTTTCAAAGAAGTCATTCGACTTCAGGGCTTACCAAGGAGCATAGTTTCGGATCGAGACACCAAGTTTGTGGGACACTTCTAGAGAACCTTATGGAAAAGCTGGGAAAAAACTTATTGTTCAATTCATCTTATCATCCTCAGACGGATGGATAGAAAGAAGTTGTGAATAGAAGTTTGGGAGACTTGTTGAGGCTCTTGGTGACAGAACACCACAGTCAGTGGGACAATATTCTTCCACAGGCGGAATTTGCTTATAATGATTCAATCAATAGAAGCACAGGGTAGAGTCCATTCCAGATTGTTTATGGGATGCAGCCAAGAGGAGTTTCGGAATTGAAAGATTCAGAACAGAATTCAACTAGGAGTGCCAGTGCAAAGGATTTTACCGAAGCAATGAAGGAACTTCATAGTCAAGTGAAGGAGCAATTGCAAAACTCAAGCCAAGAGTATAAGCGTAGAACAAATCAACATAGGAGACAACTTCAATTTGAGGTTGGTGATTTGATTCTGGCACATCTAAGAAAAGAAAGGTTCCTGAAGGGGACATATAACAAATTGAAGATGAAGAAGATCGAACCATGTAAGGTATTGAAGAAATTTGGGGCAAGTTCTTATGAGATTGAATTACCCGATGGGATTGGAATTTCTCCGATATTCAATGTCTCAGATTTGTACCCATACAAAGTTGAGGAAGCAGGAACAGGTGATGAACAACCAAAGGTTAAATGGACTAAACAGATGACAGTTGCATAAAAGCCATAGATGGAGAGCATACTGGACAAAAGAGTTAGCAAAAGGACCAGGCGAAAGGAATATTTTGAATATTTGGTCAAGTGGAAGGGACATCCAATTGAAGATGCCAACTGGGAGAATGAAGCCGAGATCCAGAAGCATGGATAGACCATGCAAGAGCTCATGGACAGGAGCCCATGAAAATTTTCAAGCGAGGGAGTATGATGCAGGATCATCGCCAGCATCAAGCGAGTGTGGGGCAAGCACCAACGCATTTTGGCACATGATAAAATGTTTGAAATGTTTTGAAGTTGGATGTGCCAAACTTAAATGTAAAAGTTAAGAAAGGGCGTACTTCTTGATTGTAGTTAGACCTCGAGCGATCCGCTCTCGTCTGAAGGACTAAGAAGCATGTGTGCTAGTAAATGTAGGTAGGTAACTTTGAATTCCAGATTAGACAGTTTAGAGAGAGGAGGAAAACGGGATATAGACACCTTCATTGTATAGTTGTAAGATGATTATGAGAAGAGAGCATAGGAGAGAAGAAGCAAAAAACTGTGTAGAATAACCCATGTACAGAAGTTCTGAGATTAATATATGAAGCTTGATTCAGACTCATGGTGTTCAAATACTTTCTATGTATGCATGATTGAATGTTATGCTCATGCTTGTTTACTCTATGTTGGCGACGGAAGTCACTCCTGGATTGCAGCAGGAGCAGATCCCGACGCCCATCAGTTAATGTCACGGTTTGTTTATAGATGGGGTGACCGAATGGAAGACAGCTCAAAACAATATCATTCCAACTTCGAAACTAGACTGGGTATGCAAGGGCAAGTGAGGTCTCAGTCAAACTTCAGACAATGAGTCATAGTAAGGGTGAGTAGGAGGAAGACTTGTATCAGAAAAATGCAGGGGTCTGTTGTAAACATCTGGTTTCTAACAGACTATAGAAGAAGACGTCTGAATGCAAGGTCTTCTCACATTCAAATGCAAAAACAAGAGAATACAAAAATGCAACAATAAATCCTTTATCATAACATCATTGCAATAATTCGCACGAATCGGTCGTTTATGAACTCTCTCAGCGAGATGAAAACCAGATGGAGTGAGAAAATTTTCTTTCATTAACCAAGAAATCTTACATGCCAATACATAACCAGAGAACTAGAGTCTGTGCTAAAACTTTACAATTGGGAGCTACACTCTACCATAGATGATTTACAAAAATGCAGAGACTGAGTTTATAAACTCAGAGAAAAAAAAATCGCCTAACAGAGGTGTGCTCGTCGCCCAAGGTTCTGTGTCCCTTCAGTCAAATTTCGGACGGATTTTCTTTGTCAGACACGACCTTGACTGTGCGCGGCTCCTGCAAGGGGAGTAGCTGAGCCATTAAAGGCTAATCTAGCATGTGCAGACATCCTCCAGCTGAGAACTCGACCTGGCCTCTTTGGAAAAGAGGGTACGCAGGACCCTTTCGAGCAGACTGCTCGCCAGACCCTCCATACCTCATACTTAATGAACGATGGGAGGTTTCAACCGCCCCTTCTGGTTGTCATTTACTCCAAGCGTAGACCAGGATTGAGGTCGAGTCTGATGGCACCTGGAAGTCGCGGATAAGAGAGGAGCAGGTCTTTCTTCCCCGAAATCATGATGGGAAAAATGCCGGGAGACCCTAACGGTCTCCACACGTCCCCCCACTGATTTGACGGTTTAGGATTGATTCAGCAATATGGCGGGCCCGGGTGGCCAAATGATAAATGTAAGCGCCCTCCTCCAGGCTCGTTCCTTTACGACCAGGCGCCATAACTGTGGGTCCAGCTTAGAAGAGCGCTTATCGGCATTTTGGGGTTCGGGGTTTTGGGATGTGAAATGACGAGGGAATTTTCCCCTCGAACTCTCGAAACCCGATATGTCAATATGACTGTATTCTGCACCACTGGATTGGACGACCCAGATTTAGTCCCGAAATCCGGATGACCGCTGGTCTGCTTTGTGGATGAATCTCGACTACCGACAATGAAAATTTGCCCGCTCTCGTGACTCGTAACCAGAAAAGAGGTCCTTCCGCTACTGCGCTGGGCAATTATCGTCTATCCTATAGACCTGAATACTCTTGTGCCTGGGACAAGAAATATCGCTAACATTAGGCTCCATGGGGGATAGAGTCATCCCCGTGATGCTCTAAGAACTCATTCTGCAGCTTCAATGCCTCGCTGTTGGGCTATGGAGTCAAGTTCAAAACTTCTTACTGAGAAATATATGCCGAAAGGAAAATAAAACAAACAAACATGCCTGCTCAAAAGAGCTTATTTATGTATAGGCCCTAAACTACTAAACTGAATATATATGAGCTAGGTGAAAGAAAATTTCCACCATAGCCACCCATGCTGCTCGGTGATTCGTCCCTTCTTTTTACTGCATATGCTCCATAAAATGCCAGGGAGGTATGACATCTAGATGAAAATGAGGTTAACCATGATGTCCATACCCCCAAAAGTTGATAAGGGGAATAAATTTATAGGCTCCAAAGCCTTTGGGAAGCACCACTCCATATAGGCCCCCATAGGGTCACAATATATAATGCCAGGGGAGTTTAGTTGGTCAGGAAACATCTCTTGTCCTCCATGGTTGTTCACCTATGGCATGATGTCTTCAGAGTGCACAAGTGGGTGGAGGACAGATGCAGGCTGACCAATGCCAGATGACACCTATCCACAAATAGGCTCTATACAGGAGATGAGATGTCTACTAATCCCTTCCTGTTTATGCTGCTCTGTGCTTCCCACAAGCCCAGTAGAGCTAATTTCCACCCATGGCCTTTCCTTAATCAATAAAGGAACAAGCTCTATAATGTGGTCTTGGAAATCTTTCATAACGCAATACTCCCTTGTGAGTATTGGTGGATTAATCTTTATAGAACATTTCAGGAAATCTGAAATGTAGGACTCCATGTGTAT
>JZKD02S0547445.1:788636-836324 GCA_000966675.3 Picea glauca | reverse complement strand
AAGAAATCATGAGGATAAGGGTTAAGGTGATATGGCAGCCGCAGAGGTTTAAACAACCTATTTCTGATTTTGACTTGAAAAGCGGTGGGTTGATCATGGGATTCAACGAGAGGCTAGGAGGGCTCAGTAGGAAAAACAGGGGGTAACAAGGTCTGAGAAGACTCTGAATTATCCTCAACCTCCTTAGGACTATAAGGGCATTCGACTCGAAGAGGAGGTGTGATACAGATCTCATCTTTAAGGATAGGCAGAGAAGAAGGCACAAGATCAGTATCTACAACACAAGAAGAGGGTATACTTTATTCTTCCAAGGCTGAGTGGATAAGAGGAGGCTCAGGGACATCAGAATGTACAAAGCAGAGGAAAAAATTCTCTATAAATGAAGGGAAAGAGAAGAATGAGCTGATAAAGAAATACAGAACTTCATGCAGTAAGCTCATAAACTGATACCTAGTCTTTACCTTCGACATGGACTTCCTTCTGTCAACAGAATCCCCTCCAATGGAGTCTTTAAATGTGGATTCGCCAGGTGAATTCTATTTATAACAAGTGTGTCCAGTCTTCGTTCACCATCAAAGACCGGAATTGAGCTTTGTGTCTCCTAAGTGCTACTAGGTGTAGCCAGAGGCACTGCAACAGAGGAATTACCAGGTGTAATGACCTCAGAGGAGTCGCCAGGTGCAAGTGAAATCTTCAAGGGTTCTGATATCTGATGCACCCCCAAAATCAGAAGCTCGTTGTCATTCTACCCAGGGAAAATCTTCAACTTCGTCCCCGGCAACGGCGCCAGAAATGTTGGCGACGGAAGTCACTCCTGGATTGCAGTAGGAGCAGAGCCCGACACCCATTAGTTAATGTCACCGTTTGTTTATAGATGGGGTGACCAAATGGAAGCCAACTCAAAATGATATCATTCCAACTCTGAAACTAGACTGGGTATGCAAGGGCAAGTGAGGTCTCAGTCAAACTTCAGACAGTGAGTCGCAGTAAGGGTGAGTAGGAGGAAGACTTGTATCAGAAAAATGCAGGGGTCTGTTGTAAACATCTGGTTGCTAACAGAATGTAGAAGAAGACGTCTGAACGCAAGGTCTTCTCACATTCAAACAAAAAAACAAGAGAATACAAAAATGCAACAATAAATCCTTTATCATAACATCATTGCAATAATTCGCATGAATCGGTCGTTTACAAACTCTCTCAGCGATATGAAAACCAGATGGAGTGAGAAAATTGTCTTTCATTAACCAAGAAATCTTACATGCCAATACATAACCAGAGAACTAGAGTCTGTGGTAAAACTTAACAATTGGGAGCTGCACTCTACCACCTATGATTTACAAAAATGCAGAGACTGAGTTTATAAACTCAGATAAAAAACAAATTGCCTAACAGAGGTGTGCTCGTCGCCCAAGGTTCTGTGTCCCTTCAGTCAAATTTCAGATGGATTTTCTTTGTCAGACGCAACCTTGACTGTGCGCGGCTCCTGCAAGGGGAGTAGTTGAGCCATTAAAGGATGATCTAGTCTGTGCAGACCTCCTCTGGCTGAGAACTCGACTTGGCCTCTTTGGAAAAGAGGGTACGCAATACCCTTTCGAGCAAACTGATCGCCAGACCCTCCATACCTCATACTTAATGAACGATGGGAGGTTTCAACTGCCCCTTCTGGCTATCATTTACTCCAGGTGTAGACCAGGATTGAGGTCGAGTCCGATGGCATCTGGAAGTCATGGATAAGAGAGGAGAAGGTCTTCCTTCCCTTAAATCGCGATGGGAAAAATGTTGGGAGACCCTAACGGTCGCCACGCGTCCCCCCACTGATCTGACGGTTCAGGATTGATTCGACAATATGGCAGGCCTGGGTGGCCAAATGATAAACGTAAGCGCCCTCCTCCAAGCTCGTTCCTTTACGACCAGGTGCCATAACCGTGGGTCCGGCTTAGAAGAGCGCTTATCAACATTTCGGGGTTCGGGGTTTCAGTATGTGAAATGACGAGGGACTTTTCCCCTCGAACTCCCAAAATCCAATATGCCAATATGACTGGATTCTGTGCCACTGGATCGGACAAGCCAGATTTAGTCCCGAAATCCAGATGACCGCTGGTCTGCTTTGTGGATGAATCTCAACTACCGACAGTGAAACTTTGCCCGCTCGCTTGACTCGTAACCAGAAAAGAGGTCCTTCCGCTACTGCGTTGGGCGATTCCCGTGTATCCTGCAGACCTGAATACTCTTATGCCTAGGACAAGAAATATCGCTAACACTCTCTGTTATGCATTTTCTTTGATGTGTGAATGTATGATTTCATGTTAATTGTCTGAAATTTGAAGAGAGGGAGAGTAAAGAATGAGTTTTAGTTGTTTCTCTATCTGAGCAAGAGTTTTCCTGCAAGGAGTGCAGTGAAATTGTCCACAAGGTGTGCATTTGACAGAAGTCAGAGTTCGTCTCTGCAAGCTCAGGAGGGATAACATTTTCTCATTCTTGAAGAAGTGAAAGTTAAGCATAGGGGTCGTGTAAAGTGTGTGTTGGCTGAGAAGAGTCTCAGAGTTTGCAACCTGAGAGAAATTGTTGAAAGACTGTTGTCGCAGGGAGTGCGCAGAGTCAAAGAAGTTCAAATACTTGGAAGTATTTGAAGAAAGTGCCACAAGGAGTGTGCGCAAGAAATTTTCCCCAAATGACTTGAGGATTTTTCGATGAAGCTCAGGAGGGATAGAGTCTTCAAAGTTGTCGAAGAAAATCTCAAGAGAGCTAGTGCCTTGAAGTATTGGAAGAAGGCGCAGCAATGTTGTTTACAGGAGGATAAATTTCATGAAATAACACTTTGTTCATTTTGCAGGAATTGTCAAGGAGGAATTTGACGGTCGGAATTCTCCATGGAGAATTCATGAGGTTCCAAGAACTATCAGATCTTGCAGAGGAGCAAGGAGGTTTACGGTGACTGTGTGTTTGTTTAAGCTTAGGGGATAATAGAGCCGTAGGATCTGAGCCAACATGGGCCATCATATCACTCACGTATTCGCATCTCAGGGTTTCGTGGGTTGAAGAGTCGAAACCTTTGCATCAAGATTCACGAGGTCGCGAAACCAAGCCATAGAATTTGAGCCATCTGTTGGAAGGATGACACATGTCGCGAGATCACCCGTATCGAGGATTCAGACATCAAAGGTCAAAAGGAGGAGTCCTTCAACTTCGTGAGTGGTGAAGCCACGAGAGAATCGCAACCGTTCATCGGAGGAGGACAGGTGGCAGAGATCAGAGGATCTTGCGAAATTGGAGGTTCGCAGGGTGAGAGCCCAAGAGTTGGGTGCTCCAAGTCCTAAAGTCGCAAAAGGTGAAGTCACTAAGTGCCGAAGCCGGGTACGAGGGACACATGGTAGAACCAATAAGTGGGCCCAGGAAATAGGCAAGCGGATACGTGTCATCAGGAGAAGGGAGTCAACACCCATTGACCTCTCGCATCTCGGGGGTTCAAGAGATAATAGTACATGAGCTCGACCCTTCGACTCGTGAAGTCGTGAATAGTGAGAACGAGAGGAGAAAATTCAACATCGCCTTTCGGGGGTTCGTGAAAGGAAGGTGCCAAGGTTGGACACTCGAACTCGCGAAGCGACAAATAGTGAAAGGTGCTAGCTCTTAGCCTAGACGACGACACTGATGGAGGACGGGACATACCCATTTCACAATCTTGGGTATCACGGATTTGAGAAGAAAGAGTCAAGAGTCACGACTCACGAACTCGCGAGATTTCGAGCTGTGAAAAAGGACCCGTGGATCGATAATTTGCAGATTCCAGTGGAATCAAAAGAGCCGATCCAACTCAAGGGCATAGAGAACGATCCTGTAAGTGGATCTCAGTCCGAGGGCTGATAGATCTATGTCATTGGGGGAACCCCAAGGGGAATGAGAAAGAGGGGTATGCTCATAGTGGTAAGAATGAGAATCCTCTGGTTGGTATTTAGGGTTCTTTCCCTTGATGTGTGCAAAAAGGGAACAAATGTCCTGGGAGAGGGTTGTCATTTTTTGATCAAAGGAGTCCATGCATTGTGACAGGGTTTGGTCTATGGAGTTGATGTGATCGGTTAGGTTGTTTACCCTAGTGTCCAACTATTCGAGGGTCTGAGAGCGGGTGGTAGAGGCCATTGTGAAAGCTTAAGGAGAGTGATACCTCCACAAGAAGCACATGATGAGGATGTTGGTGGGATAGGTGGAAAATGATGGTGGATGGGAGGGAAAAGTGGGTCCACAGACATAAGAGGATAAAAAATGATAGGTAGCACTGCAGTCAGGAAAAAAGAGGAAGCCACTGGTAAAGGTCCCAAATAAGGGTGTTGAGAAGGAGGTCAGGACCAAAAGGAAACAATATGTAAAAAGTGATAGGTATCACAATGCTCAAGATAAAAAGAGGAATCTAATGGGATAGGTCTCAAGTAATGGTGCAGGAAGGCCCCATACATTTTTCTTTTACTTGTGTGGAGTTATACTCTGATCTGAATAATACTGTAGTGACGAAAAGTACAAATTATTAACAGAAAGAAATGTGTAGTAATTTTGCAACCCGTATGCAGGAGGCAAGGTTGCACGACAATAAATATTGTCTATTTTGTTTATGTTGTGTTTCCATCCCAAGGGTTAGGGTGTTTAGGGTTTCTACAGACAAGGGTTTTCCCTGTGCTATAGATCTTTGATATATGTGTGGGGTCAAACAATAATACTTGGCCCAATATCTCAGGGCACCAACTAAGGAGGCTAGATTGTACCCTTATTTGTACTACCCAATTACCCAGGTACTATAGAGTATCTTCCTGAGCGTTGTTCTTGGTGCCACTATAGCAGTCAGGTGACCAATCGGTTTATCTACAGAGGGCTTAAGGATATCTAGGAAAATCCATATATAGGTGTTGTTTGATGTGATACCACTTGAAGGGGTACCAATAGGGGTTACAAGGGTGGCCAATAATGTGGGCTTAAGTACCACTTGTAGTTCATATGTGTGTGCTTCCCAAACCATGGATTTATGCATTGCACACAAGATTATTGTAGCTTTAATATGTCATAATAAATCTCTACCCTGAAATACCCACAGTTCTTTCCCAGGAAAGAGATCTAATACCACTTGTAAGGTACCAGATCTAATATATCAAATTGAAAAATAGAAATACTGCAGGAAAATACCATGGAACAAAAACAATATAGAGAACCACAACTAGATAATGATACATTTATTGATAGGAAGATGACTTCACTTTCCTCTTCAAGGGGGAACCTCCAACAAAGCAACGCTCTTTCACAATAATTCTCCAGACACCTTTCTTATACCTCCTACTCTTATTTATACTAGTTCTACCTTCTAAAGAACATTTTAGGGGAAGATCCTTCTAGAAGTGGAAGCTTCCATTAGGTCTTCTTACATTAACTTGTTCACATTTATTTAATAGGAATTATTAACTAACTTTGGCCTTTATTACATGGAAAATGTATTTTACTCTAACTACTAACTCACTAAGATGGGTTAGGATCGGATCCTAACATTCATTGACCACCTTTATCATCTTGATTGCATAAATCCTCGGCTTCCTTCCAAGTTTTTCTCTTTATTTTCATAGGCACACTTGATACTCTGGCTTCATCCAAATATACCAAGTGTTTCTCAGAAATCAAGGGGACTGCTGAAGGATATTTGAATTTTTTTTATGCCAAGATAACTGCATGATCGTCTAATGAAACAACTACCAAAATCCAAGTTTCCAAACCAAACTCCTATCCTTAGAGGCAGTCAACACATCATCCATGTATACTACTTCATTGTAGAGTTAACTACCTTATAATGACCTATTCCAACCTTCGTTTCACAATGAAGTGACATGGAAACCCCTTTTTCTATGAAACTATGTGTCGATCCAGTGTGAACGAGAACTGCAACCCTAAGTCTATAAATCATTGCATCTACAAAATTAAGAATTGTCTTGCATTTTCATTGTGAAGTGTCACCACTCACCTATTTGACTTTCATGAACTCCATCAGTGCACCCAACACCTCCATTTCTTCTTTTGAACTATAGCACACCCAACCATTCCTTCCAATAACTGTAACCATGCTGAAAATCAAGCTCGGGATCAAAATTTATGGCCTTTTCAAGTTTTTAGGCCTTCTTTCATCTACCTCCATGTGGAACCCACGTGGATCTATGTCACTTGTACCATCCCATGTGGCACCACCTGGTGATAACTTGTTGGGACGCCTAATTCTCCAACATGGCATGTCTCGATCCATTAGCCAGTGGACAAGCCTTACACATCAACAGGTGGGAATCCCCTCATGGAACCATACCTAACTGAAACTTCACCCCATCAGGTGCCTTACCCCATCAGCCAACGCTCTCTATCAGGCACCTTTCCCCATTAGGCACCGGGCCCCTAGGTAGTCCATACACCCCCATACTAATATGCTTGGTCTGGTGGTTCGATTGGAAATGCAAACACATGGGCCTAACATGGCATGCCACTTGTCATGACACCTCATAGCCTGATCAAACACTAGGATGATGTGGAATGACACATGGATTCCCACGTCATCACGTCCTCTACCCTCATACAAATATTTTTGTTTGGACTCCGATTATCCTGAACACATGCCACATTATCTACATGACACATTGACTAACCACAACACAACACATGAACTGACACGGCATTACACCTCATGACATGGAATAAGGCTCCTCCCCACTTAGGTGTCGATATCTATCCACATATTATTGGCTCAGCTACGTCATCCTCATGTCATCAAAACGTGCCCCAATATTCATCCCGCTCACATGCACACAAGGGGAAAGCCTGAAACCTTTCCCAGAACCTTGCCCAACCGATCACCGGGAAACTAGGGAAGGAAACACAACAGAACAATCCTTGGGAGTTCTAGTATCCTGAGGGTATGATTAATTTGGGGGCATTGAAATCCCTCCTAAGATTACTAATAGAGATCAATGGTTGAGAAACATCGGTTCTCCGATTCAACGGTTAAGGTTTAAGGGTGCTAAATCAAAGGTTCATGCACGAAAAGGCCGATACTCCTCCCGCACAAATCAAATGCTAACAAGTGTCATCCTTCATGGAGTTATAGCTGCCACGCTAGCATGACACATCACAACAAAATCATCCTCTCTCTCTCTCTCTCTTTGTTTATAAGCTTAAAAAGGGACGTGGAACCCTATGTTGGAACCCTGCCCCATCGACATTGAGATATATCAATCCCTTTGACACATACCCTTCATCCCTTTGGTTATTCCGTGACTCAATTAATTGGGGATCCACCTCTAGTTCCTATATCTCCGATGATGATCAAATAATGGAGGTTTATCATCCCCCTCGATCCAACAACTGATATTTATCTCTAGGTTCAAACAAGGATTCAAACAGGTTCTTTGGGTTTCTTCAACTCTCAATCTCCAGTTTTTCATACTCACGATAAGAGGGATTTATATTGTAAACCTAAGCACAAGACAACGAAACAGATTTTGATGGAGATTTGATACTTCCTCGCGGGAATAAAGCTCAAAATACTTATAAAAAGGTTGGGAATTCCCACTAAATTAAGGTTTCATAGATGATAAGGAATCGTAAGTGAAATTTAAAACATACATGAGAATAATCCCATACCCCTTACTTTATTTCTCTGAGTTTAAATATCTCTGTCCAAGATTCCTTTAAGGCTTTTCCTCATAGGTTAAGTAACTAGGAAATTAAAGCATATAAAAATGACTTGTTATCTACAGACTTAGGAATATCTCTTCATCTTTCATTCATCACAAAATCAATAACCAATAAATAAATGCAATGCATGCATAGAATACTATCCATGTGTTCATTTTATTCTTTTTAAAGTTACTTAGTGAGCCATAAATTTTCATACGAATTACATTGATACACATAAATTTACAATCTTAGTAAAAACAAAAGAGAGTCTTATACAAGCATAGCATGTTTATACAAATTGCAACATAACAGAGAGCACAAAGGAGACTTATTTGTTATAAATATGCAGTCATCCTAACTGACTGTGGGTGAACGCCTTTCCACCCAACCATAGGATTTGTTTCTCTGTCACTTCGAAAACATGCCACCCCCATGCCAAGCCATGATATCATTAGGGAAACCTCTCAGGATATTAGAGAAATTACAATAATGAAGGCCACCCTCCTTCACACAACCACTGGATGAGAATTCTGTATACCCACCATTCTCGAGGCCATCTACAAGGTTTATCAGGTACCCTTCTAGCACCAAGTTTGTGACCCTCTCAACTAAAGTTAGGTTCTAGACTCTTAGACCATCGATGCAAAACCATCTTGATCTGAAACTTATGCCAACTCTATTCATGGGTTCTCTTCTCATGCATCACCTAGACCACCTCTGGCTTCCGTTGCATGCACCCGTGCATATTTTTCTCTTCCTTGGGCATCCCTCGTGCACCCCTAATTTCTCTCTCAAAGTTTCCCCTTGCAATTGGGTGGTCCACATTTTCCCATGGACATACCAGTCCATTACTCCCATGCATTTATGTGGGAGGTACTTCTCAACTACCCCAACCATACTCCATAAATGATTTTCTTTAGTTTTAAACTAGAGGGAAATAAGTGTTATTTCCCCCAAATTAATTTAACAAGGTGGCTTGGGATCCTTTGACATAATGAACCCCTCTCTCTTTCTTCTCATGGTATCATGGCTAGTACTCAAGGCTTCACCCATAATTTAGTTAGTTGGCTTTTATATCAAACCCTTACATCATTTACAAGCCATAAAATGACAATATTATTTCCATGTTGAGATAATCATCACTAATCATAATTAATTACAAATTAATTAGGGGGATTAAAAATGGGTTGTTACATTCTCTCTCCCCCCCCCCTTCAAAATGGAACAACGTCCTCTGTTCTCTTTGCATCTCAACACCATCTTCCATGCCTTCATCTTTCATCTGCTTCAACTATATTTTCCTCTCCTTAGTATGGTTTTAGTACAAACCTATAGCATTTCAATAGTATCTTACAACAATAATCAAACAACATGCATATTAAAACAATTTTCATGCATAAATATTTCATTGTTGTTCATAATTCAAGAGGAGCATACATATTAGCACAATACTTGTCTATGCAATTCATGGATCTACATCTATATGGCTGCCACATTTACTCGACTCACTATTTTTCCTTGACATACCCACTGTGCTCATGACCCCAATCAACAGATAACAAGAGTTATCCAAGTCTACTCTTCCTTGCGGTCACTCACCTTCCATGCTCAGGAATCCCCTTCTCTGCTACATAGTCCTTTGGGTGATCCACCTTTCCTACCAATGATTTCTCTCACATAAAGAGCTCAGATAATTCACCGAGTCTTATAGTTGAGGCATCCCTTAGGTCCACTCTACCGAGGCATCCTTCAGACCTGATTTAACACAACACCACCATATCAAGGTGATCATGGCGTACAGTGTCTTAATTTCACAACGATGACCTTTTCCATGCTTTTCCAACTCAACATCCATCATATGTCCCTTCAAGAAAGATATTTCATCTCACCTATATCACATGCATACAATAACTGTGAGATATTACCATCAATTTAAATTAAAAAAATATTTCAAATATGCTCCCCACATATTTCAAATTTCCACTTATCAATTTTCAAATTTGTCTCGTATAGGAACTAGATTCCACAAGGATGAGACTTCCTTCTCATAACAATTTGTCTCTTTACAGTTACACTCATTGGCCTTCACGATGGACTTACATTGCTGCCATATCCAAGACCATATTTCTTGTAATTTTTCAACCTTCATACAACCAAACAAATTTGTTGGTATTCCATGCACATTAGACCTTCATTTCAAATGCAATGGCTCACAAACAATTATTAAAATTGTGCATACTAACAATTGCATTACTTTATTCACAAATCATATGAAATGGAATGATAACATCATTCCCTATACATGCATTATTTTAGCATATCAATCTTTCTATAATGCATTCAATATTCATAAGAATTCAACCAATGTGTCAATATCCATGGCCACATTTACACACAATGTTCCCTTGCATTGATTTCAGATTACCACATTTTATGTTAGGAACCTTGCCATGGTGAGTTGAAGCTCAAGTAACCTCTCACCACATGGCTTCTTTATCGTCATTCATCATTGCAGCAGGAGTGTGTTTCCTTGAGCTGATCATGATCTCAATTCAACATAATATAACATGAAATTAAAATTTCACATAATGCATCCATGCATTCTTTCTTTGTTGGTAACTAGGGTGCCTATATTCATGGCCACGCAATTCCTCTCTTTACCATTTTCACAACTATGTTGGAATAATGGAAGGTTCTCCTTCCATAATGGGTAGTTCAATGAATTCCCTCTTCCATAAAGCATGCATCTCCTTAATGCATTTAACAAATGTGTTTATTATGATTACTTCTATTCATAACCGTTCATGATTAATCATTGCATCCATGAGACATTTGTGCATGAATTTCATGTAAGGATTTTAACCATCCTTGATTGCCAGAGGTTCCTCCCTCTATCATTCATGTTCTCTTTTCTTGAATCACACCGTTCTTGGCTATCAATGACATTTATATAGTCAATCAAAATAACAAGTATATCATCAAGATATAAAAACAGTTCAAAATGGATTCTTACCCAATCCCTTTCAAATCTCATGCCACACGGGCATGAAAACTTTATACCTGTCATGGCTTCCAATAGACCTTCTGATGTTACCTCATTAGTGGTTTTTCATGGGGACTCCTAAGGTCCCTTCATTAATCCTTCAACAACAACCTTCTTGTATTTATCCTTTTCCTTAGGTTTTCCACCATTGGAAGTTGTCTCCCCCAACAACTCCAATATTTTCCCTACACATTGCAGGCATCATCACATTCACAATTATATCAACTATCATGTTAAATCAAAATATAAGTGTCTTGGCACTTTTTAAAATCAATAGTCATTTTTTAGATATGACCTATCATATCTAATTGTACTCTACCACATTATTCCCCAATATGTTCATTAGGTGCAAACATAAACATATTTCAACTATTTTTTTGTTATACAACCAATAACATTTTTTTTGTGCCCAAAACATTTACACATAACATCACCTCAATTCCTCATCATAGATAAACATAATAAAAATCAATAAAGGAGTCAAGGGATTCTCCCCTTTTCAACTCCTCCTTATAGGATTTAATGAAATTACACAACCATAGAACTCTGTTAAGCCAAATCATAATTTTAAAGTGAGAAAGGTATCCCCCTTTGTCCACATTATTTTTGCATTCTGCACCATTCCTGGGCCTGCCTACTCCATTTCTTGAGTAATATTAGCCAAGTCTGTCTTGAATTTTCTTCATTTAGATATTTATCTTTCCCTGAATGAAACAACATAATGCATTATCAAAGTCATATGCTTATAAATTAATCACAAACAAGTGAATTCTGCACATTGATCAAATAGAATTAGGATTGTAAAGGTTCTATCATATGAAAGTCTTCCACACATGCATTATATTTTAAAATGTAATTCTGGATTCTTATACATTTAGGTTTTGCAGCGCACTGCCTAGTTTCCAACGATCATTAATTTGCAAAGATCTTCTCTCATAACATAGTTTTTTACATAGTCCCTTCATATGGAACTACTTCTGCATGAAACCTTCCTTGTTGCATATACATCCTCACCCAAAATGATCTCAAACCTAAGTTATCATCAGTTCTATAATTTTAGTGATTTACCCAATTCTTTCCAAAGAATATAGGCATGCATCTATTCAAACCAGACATTCAAACATGTGCATCTATTCTATCAACTTGCATTCACAATGTGCTTCCATGCACTTAACCACATATATCCACATAATGTGTGTCTCTATACTAGCACACTTTCATAATTGACACATGGATATTTACTTAAATTCATTTCAACTTATGATTTTCTCCCAACCATTCACATAAATTTTTGAGGCAAAATCACAATAATATTGCCTTCTTTCATAACAACAAAACATTCTTGCTCATTTTCTTTTTCAACATTTCACACTAGCTCTTTATGAGAAATGGTATATAATCCCCCCCCCCCCCTCAGCTAGTATTCAACAACAATCATACCCTTCTAGTTAGGATCAACTAATTGATCAATAATGTTGCCCAAAATATGACAAGCACTATTCTTGCTTCACAGTTCACATATTCAGGTAATCATACCATGCCTTTAAACATAAATACATATCATGCATGTGCATCACTTACACATTTTTATGTCATTCATATACATTTAATGAACCTTAATATCATCCTTCTCTGATGAGAGCTTACAATCATTCACATGAAAAGTCTCACACAAACATAATCATAATTATATTGTCCTCTTTCATGTGACCACAATTAACAAGAGATCCCTCTTGCACATTTTTTGTAAAAGTATCCCATATTTTAGGAATCACTTATGTAATCACACATTACCTAGGGTAGCAAATATCATCTCTCTTCATGCCTCAAATTATTCTTGGTCATTAGACCTTTACCAAGGGAATTCTTACCTAAATTCCCTTTCACTATTACCTGAGTATAATCAACCATACCTATATGGATATCATCCATATCTGGATGTCATCTATCCCATTAACATTGAGGAGAATGTCTAAACACTCTCTCTGCTAGATTTTGGACCATCGCCTTATTGATTCCTTTTCCCTATCTTCATAAGGCTATAAGCAGTAGCATTATCAACATTTTCATTTATGTTGTTGACTTTCCTTGTTGATATCACATCATCTTCAACAAAAATGACCCATCAACACATTATATACTACAACCAACCACATGTTATTCTAAGTCTATATTTATCTTTCATTTACATGCATAGATATGCATTCAGGTCAATATGGGAATATACACATTCCTCCTTGGAATAATAAATTACTCAATAAGGCTATGAGCTCATAAACTAGCTCATATTCTCATAGTCACACATCACTTGACCTCTTTCCATCAACTACCTTCTAAGTCCCATTAGTATTATAATGTATCATCAGATACAATTAGCAAGGGTAAGGGTTTCCAATTCTCTAGGTTCTTATCCATATTAGGTGTTCAATTCTCCAGACCATGAACCACCCAGCTCAAAAAATCAATGGCTTAGTTCCCAATACCATGTCAGGTTTCCAAGGGTGAAATTTATTGCTCCCATCATTATTTGAGTACTTTCAAACTTTTAGCAACCTACCTCCCTTATTAAAACCAACAATAGTCCAAGGGACTTGTTTTATTTACATTACTAAAGGGGTTCTTAATGAAAATGGATTTTATCCTTGGAACCCTTCAATCTAAGAAAACACATTATTACCTACTTCTTGAAATCCATTTTCTTATACTTAAATGGATAAATCCAACAACATTTTATTTCACTATAGGTCAAATAAATTGACCTTAACAAATTTCCATCAGTCCTCCAACCATGAGGAATTATTTATACAACCATAAAAGTTGACAGGGCTATATCCACCCATACTCATAGACAACATTACAACCTAATTAAAACAATCTAGCTCATCCATTTTCTGGACTCATGCATCCCTATAACACGATTTTTCTTCTTATACCATTTACATTCAAATTAAACCATCAATGCCTATCAACATATTCAAATTCTTGCAGGAGTATTTCTCATTCCAAAAAGGTCATGGCATAATTCTTCTTGCTATAAATCAACATGTTTAATTTTCTGTTGTGCAAATTCTAAAATGAATTTCTCGTCTTTCCTTTCAATAATCTAATGGAGTTAAGATTTAAATTTTAATGAAGAGAAAAATTTGTCAATAGGATATTCTTGGCCTTAGTATATCAGTTTTGTGATTGTTCTCTGGTCCATCCAAGCCTAATGTTTGAACTCTACTCTAATACCATCTTGTAACACACCAAATCCCCTAAACTCTCTTAGGATGGTGGGATGTATAAATTTCCTCTTTTATTATCTCAAACCAACTTTCCTAATAACCTCTCTAAATCCAAATATGATCTCATATATCAGTTCTTCTCTTTGATATCTCTCTAATGAATTTAATTGTGCTCAAAACTGAGCTCGGGATCAAAATTTATGGCCTTTTCAGGTTTTCAGGACTTCTTCCATCTACCTCCACATGGCTCCATGCCACTTGTACCATCCAATGTGGAACAAGATTGCAATGACTTGTTGGGACACATAATCCTCCAATGTGGCATGTATCGAGCCACTAACTAGTGGGAAAGACTTACATATCAATAGGAAGAACTCCCGTCGCAGAACCATACCTAATCAGAACTTCGCCCCACTGAGCATCTTACCCCACCAAGCACCTTAACCCACTAGACACCTTTCTCCACCGAGCACCTCACCCCACCGAGCACCAAGCCCCCAGATAATCCATAGGCCCCCATCCTAACATGCTCGGTTCGGTCGTATAGCTGGCACCGCAGACACATGGGCCTGACATGGCATGCCACTTGGAATGATACCTCGTAACCTAACCAAACACTAGGTTTATGTGACACAATTATGTGGCATGACTCGTGGCTATCCACATTGTTACATTATCTACATGACACATAGAATAACAATAGCACAACATGTAGACTGACGTGTCACTACATGTCATCATAGGGCATAAGGATCCTCCCCATTCAGGTGCTGACACCTGTCCACTTCTTATTTTCTCAAATGCGTCATCCTGACATCATCGACACATGGTCCAATCTTCCTCCTACTCACACGCACGCAAGGGGAAAGGTCAGAACCTTTCCCAACCAGGCATTGGGAAATCGAAGAAGGAAATGCAATGGAATGAGTCTTGGGATTTCCAGTGGCCCAAGGTTCTGGTTACTCTGGGCCATCAAACTCCCTCCTGAGCTCACTAGGAGAGATCAATGACCGAGAAACCCTGATTCTCATATCTAATGACTAGGTTTTAAGGGTGCTAGATCAAAGGTTCACACTTGACAGGGCCCACACTTGTCCCACATGAATTAGATGTTGGCAAGTGTTGTCCTCCATGGCGTTCTAGTGTGACATATCAAAATCATTCCATTCTCTCTCTCTTTGTTTTTAAGCATAAAAAGGGGGTGGAACCCTGTGTTGGAACCTCACCCCACCGACATTGGGATATATCAATCCCTTTGACGCAGACTGCCCAATGCTCTAGTTATCTAGTGACCTGGTTAATCAGGGATCCACCATCAGTTCCTAGATCTCCAGTGATGATCAAATGACAGGGGATTATTGTCCCCTCCGATCGAATGACTACTATTTCTCTCCAGGTTCAAACATGGATTCAAATGGGTTCTTTGGGTTTCTTCTTCCGATCTCCAATTTTTCATACTCACAATAAGAGGGATTTATATTGTAAATCCAAAAACAAGACAAAAAAACTGATTTCGATGGAGAATCGGTACTTCCCCATGGGAATAAGGTTCATCCCACTTATACAAAGGTAGGGTATTCCCACTAAATTCAGGTTTCACAAAGGAAAAAGACCCGTAAGGAAAATTTAAAATATACGGGAGCATAATCCCACACCCCTTATTTTATTTCTCTGAGTTTAAATATTTTTGTCTAGTCTTCCTTTAAGGCATGTCCTCATAGGTTAAATAACCAGGAAATTAAAGAATATAATAATAAGTTGTGATCTACATACTTAGGAAAATATCTTCATTTATCATTCATCAAAAAATCAATAACAAGTAAATAAATGCAATGCATGCAAAGAATAATCTCCAAGTGTTCATTTTATTCTTTTCAGAATTTCTCAATGAGCCATACAATTTCATACCAATTATGATAATACACATAACTTTACAAGCTCAATAAAAACACAAGAGAGGCATATACAAACGTATCATATTTATACAATTTATGGCATAACAAAGATCATAAAGGAGACTTATCTATTGTAAATATTTAATCATCCTAACTGATTGTGGGTGGGTGCCTTTACACCCAACCATAGGCTTTGTTGCTATATCACTTTGGCAACATGCCACCCTCATGCCAAGCCATGATATCCATGATCATATCCAACTGAACTGATATGGGAGTGTCAATGGACATAGATTCCTCATTCTTCGACAAGTCTGTGACTTGGAAGTTTCCATCGTCCCCTAAGAGAGTCTTCATTTGGTCATCCCACAAATCCCACTGTGCGGTGATTCCTATGATCTTCTCTAAGATCGGATTTTTTTCTTCCATGTTTGTTTGTCACTTTTTCTCAAGGTTCTTCTATTTATTTTCACTAGACATCTCCCTTACCATGCATTTGCCACTTGTTTTTCACATCGCATGTTTCTTGTTGATAGGGCTCCCTCTGGTCTATCCATCGGTGCCTAACCTGTGATGCGCTACTTCTGTAACCATTTCAATGACCACCTGTCTAGATCTTCAGTTGGTTCACTAGAAATCCATTACCAACTCTTCCACTGAAATCTGCAAACATCGTTTCACAACCTAACTTCCTCTAAGATGACCCCTTAACTTGTCCAACCTTGCGAAAACTTTGTATGACTACTTCAACCAGGTGACCCTAGTCTTTTGTCTTCACAAATTGCGATCGGATCTTTACCAAGACATGTCTCACTTCAGTCTTTGCGATGAGTCTATACAAATATTCATTATTTTTCTCTTCACTACTGTTGCAGACGAACTCACCGATCTGAGCAAAGAGAAAAACATCTAATACCACCTATCACATCGTAACATACATAATAATAATAATAATAATAATAATAATAATAAATAGTTATTAATTGTCTAAGGGATGCATCCTTTCATGGATGGTCACCATATGTGTCTTTAGGTTCTCTATATATTTGGCACATTCATCATTGTATATCTCATATATTATTCATACTTTATTCAAACATAATTACTATCCTTAATGGATTATTGTGTATTATCCTATTTATATTGGATATTTGTTATATGAACCAAATTGGTTCTTTACATTGGTATCATAGCTTAGTTGTTGATCCTGGCCATTGGTAATACATGCTTGTATCCCCACACCATTTTTTTTTAGAGTTTCTCTAATCTATTCAGGTCTTTGACCAAGTTAGGTCATTTTTATATTAAAAACAAATCATTACCATTGAAGAAATAATCCTTCCACTACAAGAAAATTAGAAGAAGTTAGTAAAGAAAAAAAATCTACAAATAGGCCCATTCTTTTAATAAAGAAAAAATAAGGGAGAATAAAAAGAAAAGAATACAGGCCCATGATACTCGTAAACCATTGGCCCATGGTATTCACTACCATATATATAGTCAAAATAAGAAGCCAATGACCTAAGCCTTTTGGAGTTATATATATATATATTTGCATTGATAAAAAAAATTTACAATGGTAATTTTTCTATACTGGTTGAAGTCAAAATAAAAAGTCAATGACCTAAGTCTTTTGGAGTAATATTAATTCAACCTAAGTCAAAAGATATTTTAGGAAAGTAATAACACACCCAATTAACTTGTGTAAATGATATTCATAAAGGAAAAGTAAGAAGATAAGGTATTTAAAGAAAAATATATCTTTTCATAAATTACAAAGTTGCAATTATTTTAAAACAAAAAGTGATAAAGTAAGAATTTCATTTATTAAATATTGTGGAGTTAGAGATATCCAAAAAAGACGAGGAAATATTTTATTATAATTTATAAAAAATACCATCCTAAAGTTAATTTCCCAAAGTAAAAAGTTTAAATATTAAAAGGAAGGCACTTTTATATACCAAAAAATACAAGGATTGTAAAAAGTATCCAAAGTTTACTAAATACAAAGGGTTGTAAAAAGTGTTTTAAAGTCAAAGGTGATGTAATAAAAAGAGGATAAAGGATTATTATTATATTATTAGATGAAATACATGGATTCTAATGGTGAAACAAAAGGAAGATTTTTTGATGTTGGATCAAAATATTCTTGATGAGATATTAAAATTTATGGGCACCATTCACGGATGTGATATCATCATCGTCGTTTGTCCACTTAACAAGGAGAATTATTAGATGTGGATATCACTAATCAATTACAAATTCCAAAATCAAGTATAGAGAAAATCAAATCGTGGAACATAGATAAAATAAATAATTTATCTTTAAGAATTGACAATTATATTTTTGAATCTCAATTCATTGTTAAAAGTATAGATTTGGAAGATGTTGACATAGTCTTAGGTTTTGACTAGATGGAAACATTGGGTACATTCTCTCTTAATGCACAAAAGAAATTTTTGACCTTCTTCTATAAGAAGAAGAGAATAAAATTACGATACTTCGCAATGGAATCATGTACAAAATTACCTCATCAGAAAATATAAATGAAGTATTACCATATGGAAGTTTTGAAGATGGAAATCAAGAATCTGAGAAAACACCTTACCAACAAGGACATATAAATTTTGCAAAACCAAGATTCAAAGGTCTATGAAATGAAACAAAAAATAAAAGAGCTACAACAACATATTAACGACAAGGGAAATACCCATAAGATAGAGATTGAAAATATTAAGAAACTGTTGCACAATAATGATAAGATCATTCATTTGAGAAATCATAACAATTTTTTTTTGATAAAAATCAAGAAATTAAAGAACAAAAAACAAGGTGATCAAAAGTTAGAACAATCTAATCAATATTTCGAGAAGAAATTATTCGAAAAGGATGATGAAATTTGTTACCTTAAAAGTCATCATCAAGACTTGATCAAACAAATTAAGAATTTGGAAGATGAAAAAGAGTTGCAATGAAAAATGTCGCATAAAATCGGCAGTACAGGATCAATGGTCGATAAGGGAACTATGATTGATCCCAAAAAGAAGATACCAAATACTTTTTAGATATTAGAGAAGGGAACAAAAACCAATCTAATTGAATTACCAGAAGCATCAAAAGTTGAAGAAAGATCTATCAAAAAAAAATCACAAGAGATTAGGATGCCTTATCATCATCCAAATCACAATAATCATTACAGCCAACAACAAGATCAAGAGAAATATAAACAATTTTCCATAAAAGTAGATTTGGGATGGATCACCCCTAAGATGATGCAACATATTACTTCAGGAATTTGAAGATTATATCATTTTTTTCATCAAGTGTTGCAACTACAAAAACAAAATATCTTGAGAAGACAGTTCGAGCGAGAACAAGATATAATCTTTCTCCGATCATGCTTTGAGGGAAAATCATTTTTAAGGGGAAGTCAATGCAACATTAATATATATATATATAATAATAATAATAACAATAATAATAATAAATAGTTATTAATTGTCTAAGGGATGCCTCATTTCATGGATGGTCACCATATGTTCCTTTAGGTTCTCTATATATCTGACACATTCATCATTGAACATCTCATATATCATTCATACTTTATTCAAACATATTTACTATCCTTAATGGATTATTGTGTACTATCATGTTTATATTGGATATTTGTTATATGAACCAAATTGGTTCTTTACACACATTGTTGGAGAACTCGAGCGGATGGAAAAAACATCCACCATTCTCAACGACCTACATCACCACAAATTTTCAACTCGATGGAAAGACTACACTAGTTTACTTGGCCTATACTATGCCTAAATATTATATTTGTTTATCACTTAACAATTATGATTAGATATATACTTAGAACATCCAACAAGTAATAGAACAGATCCATACACAATTAAAATCAAAATGCAAGGTGGGTGGCCAAACCGGCCTAATAGCAATTTTTATTACAAATACATTAGTGTGTCAAGCCTATAGCTCATGCCACACCGAAGATGTTTTTACAAGGTTTATGCTCAAGTTTATCCAACAATAACCTATGTGGACCACAATAGATAGAAATCCACCGTGTCACCTTGTGAAAGCGTTCGTTACCACAAGTAGAAAAATAAACGTGCCACTTCTCCTTCATGCTTCATTTTTTCAATGCATACTATCTCTGCCTCAGTTCGTGCAACCTGCCTCTTAGCTACCAAACTCCATTCACCAACTTGTCTCTACACTTGGATACTTGGTTCTTTTTCGGATTTGTTTTTGTTTTACCCTTAAGTATATATAGGCACCCAACCTCATGAACCGATGCATCTCCTTTATCTTGGGTGACTCAACCTTTTTTTCACCACATTTTTTCCACTTGATCGATTTGGATGAACTTCACTAGGTGTGTGCAGCCCTTAGATGAGTCGATTCGACTCACCTAAATGTACTCTCCTTTCCTTTGTCCAACCGTCTCGTGATTTACTTGTGTTGCACAACATGTTGGTTACATCCATCGAACTCTTCAATCGACCCCACCATTTATTCAGCTGACTCATCGTCTAGGTGTGTGTGTCCCTTAGGTGAGTCGGGTCGAATCACCTAAGCATGCCCTCCTTGTGCCTTATATGATATTTCATCTTGGTGATGTGCCTGATGTTTTTCTCACGTCCTTCATCAAGCCAACTCATCAAATTTTTACATGATTTTCTACCCTATGACCTTGGGTCTTCCATAATATATCATAACCATATCTAAAATATTGAACCTACCTTCCAATATACATATCAATAAAGAAATGGTTACTTAGGAGAGATAAAGAAAGATCTAGTACATTGTATTCAAATGTTTGATGAAGATCCTCGCTCTCAACCTTTGACTTGCTCCATTCCTTTGTCTCTACCAACCTACAAAAGAAACCAAGTAGATATTGCAACAAGATAACTATCAAATTAAATTATAGATGCAATATATGAATCTATATATGTAAAGAAAATTCAACATATAAGAACTTGTTAAAAATAATTGC
This sequence comes from Picea glauca, assembly GCA_000966675.3. NCBI lineage: Eukaryota > Viridiplantae > Streptophyta > Pinopsida > Pinales > Pinaceae > Picea > Picea glauca. The sequence continues at coordinate 815,456 of JZKD02S0547445.1, read as the reverse complement.
ACATAGATTATAGGGAAAAATTACTCTTTTATTAATTAGCATGAATAGGTAAGTTGCAACCTGATTTTCAATTACGACAATTCCTTGAAACCAACCAACTGATTTCTTCCACTAAAATCTTAAAGCATAAAATCAACAATGGAGTACTTTCTCACATGATTCAGAGGGGATAGGAACACACCCAAAAATCATACAGAAGAGAGGAGGAGACACCAGAAAGTAAATTTCCAGATCAAGGGATACTACTCAAAGATTTAGGGAATAAGGATGACCCAGGTAGATATTGGTGGAAATCCACCTATTCCAACTATCTCACATATAGATGTCATCTTTGCAGTTTTAGTTTTCATCTTGGGAGTTTTTTTCTAACTTTTCGGGTCCTAAACTTCTAGGGTCATTTTGAGGCCCTAAACAACATTTTTTGGGCTTGCCACAGTCACATTGTCATCAAAGTTAGAGTGTGATGGAATAATGTGTAGTTCTTGGATAGAAATTTCCAACATGTTATTGTGCACCTAAAACAAAGATCTTATGCAAAAGTTACGACCCCGGGAAGTTGATGTACCAAATTATCCCAATGGAGCCCACATGAATTTTGGCGCTTCATCTCCTAGGGTTAGGTTTTTGGATGTATATGGTTTTGGCATTCATGTTTGATGTAGAAAAGGCCTTTGGAGCCTCATTGTACTCATATTCTTGCGAATGAGCACAACTATAACATCTCTTCTCATAGATAAGTTGTCACCATTCTAGCAAGCTTGTTTCAATCAACATTTTACAGTTTCAACATATTTCTTTATTGAATAGAAGCCAAGTTTTAATGTATCTATGTTATTGTTCATTATATATCTATATTAATAATATAGATATGTATTCATTTCTTTCTACTCATAAAATATGGATCATTGGTATCAGAGTTGTCTTCTCCTTGTTGTTCTTAATGCATGTCCCCAATGAGGTCAGGGTACAAAGAGTTGGGTATTGAGATTATTTCTATTGAGGAAAAGAGATATCACACGCCCAAGCAATCTTCCATGACAGGAGAAAATAAAGACAACATGATAGAAGATCCTTTCAAACTATTTCTCAAGGAATCCCTTGCACAATAGAGGAACGAGATTATGGATAGTTTTATGAAAATACTTCAACAATTACCAACATGAAACACATCTTCCTTGAGCAGAGGCACCTCCCCCTTCAAGGTACAAATAAACTTTGATATTTCTATATTTGAAGGTAATATAGATGCAGATGTTGTAAACAAATGGTTGAATCTGTTAGAAGGGTATTTTTGTGTCCATAACTTTTTCAATAGAGAAAAGATTACATTTTCACTCCTCAAAGTCATCCCCCATGTCAAATATTGGTGGGATACTTTCTGTGAGAAAAAGGAAACAAAGTAACCCTCATTATTTACAGTCACACTCACCTGGGAGTCCTTCAGAGATGTTATTAAGGAAAAATACTACCCTGTTGGAATTTATGATGACCTGTATACAACATGGACCACACTGCGACAGAAAAGGGACCAAACAATGCCATAGTTCACAAATATCTTCCATACCTTGTGCACCAATATGGGTATCAAATATTCTAAGCGACATCTAGTGCTCAAGTACTGCAACAGTCTACATAGATACATCCATATAGAAATGGAGTTTCTAGACATCTCTCCCTTGGGCGCGACCTATCAATATGATGTCAAAATCGAGCAGAAGCTTAAACAAAATATGAGACAGTTTGGGTCTGGGAACCCCTCACAGCAGAAGTAGGGAAAGGGTAGCCCCAACCTGCAAAACAAATGGCACAAAAAATATGGATAGCCTCAGGAAAACCTGTCTAATATACAAACAAAGAAGTACATTGGAAAGACGAAGAAAGACACCAGGAAGTGGTGATAATTCCATAAGATCCTTTGGCATAACACTTATGATTGTTGCTCAAAGTAGTCATTGGTGGTGGAGGTGAAAGAATTTGAATTAGATGTAGGTTCTGACTCAGAGTTAGAATAAAAAAAGAGGAGATAGATTATTGATGTGGAACCCAGTGCCACTGAGACGAACAAAGTTCTCTCACACAAGAATTATCCAAAATACTTGGAATATAACACAATAATCGATGTAGAAATAATGTATAAATGTATAAAATATGAATAGATGAGATGTTTTACAATTGATAATGAGGGCTCGTTTATATACCCACGCAGAGGTTCCCTTAACCAATAGTCATGTCCTTTGAGACACGTCCTTTCATTATTAATAGTTATTATTTATTAATTAATTATTATGTTATGAATATCTATTTTATATGTATATTTATGTTCATAACATTTCCTTCCCCTTAAAAATGTTGTGTCCTCAAAGCATACTTTATGGAAGACTTATCTCTCTCTCTAGCTTGTAATTATTGTCTCCTGATTCTTCATTCTTGAGTTAGTAATCGTTGAGGACCTAAGATAGGATCTTCTAAGCGCTGAGCAGAACTATTGAATTGTAAAGGAGTTTGCCCACCCTAATTCAATCTTTTGTGGATTTGGGTTTTTATAGGGTTCTTGGAAAGAACTTGATACATTTCTACTCCCATGATCGCTTCTATTTTGACCCTCACTTGTAGTGGAAGTAATATTCTTTGACATAACGGTTATTTGTTTCTGTTGATACATTGATTAGGATTAGGATAAGGCTAAGTATCGACTTTTGTGATTAGGATGTTGATAAGGCATCCTTGCAAATTGATCTTTACTTCTTATACTTGCATCTTTTTCTTGATTAACTTTTGGAATTGAGTCTTCTTGATATCTCTGGCTTGTTTGTACCTAGACATTTGAAAACTTCTTTACATCAACTGGATTTTCCTCCTTTTGATCAGTTGTAAGGTTTATTGGATCTGTCATCGTTTCCTTATCAACAAATGATGTTTTGCGATCTAGGTTTTCTTGTAAAGTCTTCTTATCATCCTTCAACTTTTTAATTTGAGTTAATAAATCTTGATTATGTCATTTTAATCATAAAAGTTCTTCCTTATTTTTTTACCTATTGTCCTTTTCTGATTCTAGGTTCTCCTCTCTTTCCTCCTTTAAGATTTTAATTTGTTCAAGTAACTTCTAGTTAAGGTTCCTTAGGCAGGAGATTTCTTCCTCCTTTTTAGTTGTTTTCTCCTTGAGCCCTTGATTTTCTTGTTTTGAATTTGTATTCCCTTGCTTCTTGTCTTTTAACTTTTTGATTTTAACTAGTAAATTTTGATTATGATTTTTTAATCATAATATTTCTTCATCTCATTCTAGTAAATCTTGGTCCATTTTTTTGTCTTTTGGTCTTTAGTTATTCATTTTGTGCAATGATTTCCTGAATACGTTCTTTGAAGTAATGATTATCTTTATGTGTTAACCCATTAAAATATTTTTCCTTCTCAATTTCAAACTGTAATTTTTTATTGCTTGCTTTATAATGTCCTAGTTCTCCTTCCAATATCCGTGATTGTATTTCTGAATTATCTTGATATTCTTCCATAATAAATGATTTTTAAATGTTTCTTCAATCCTTTTTAGAAAAATTTATTTTCCTTATACTCCTTTTATATAAATTGAGATTGTTTTAGAACTTTTTTTTTCTTTCTTTTCTTTTAACTATCCTTCACTTTTAGAGATCCACTTCACTTAAAAATATAATAATCTTTTTTTTTCTCTTTTTTTTTTTTATTATATATATCTTTGTTTTTTTTCACTTATAATTGACCTTTTTATAAAATTACCTTAACACCAAATACACTATTCCTTTTTACACCTTTTAGCTTTATTACTTTATTTTGAACCTTACTTTAAAAAAAACCCACTTAATGTTTTCAATAATACTTTTCAAAAAGTAATTCGACACCTTTATAGAAACCTTCATGCATTAATTCTTAACTAAATTAATCGATTATGTGGTAATTGCACCATACGGTACGGACGTGACTACCTGTTCTGCTAATTAAATGATGGCGGTACGATGACTAGCAGTGATGGATGTAGTGATGGCTATTGGTACGAAAAATGGCGACTGCATAGAATGGTACACTCCGTGTTACGAGTGGAAGTTTCTACATAAGTGAATTTCTTCAATTTGTATGCCTGATACTGCTGGAAATTGCACAGCTACAACATAAATGTTCTTCAATTCGAATGTATAGACTGAATAATTGATACCAATGTGACTGGAAATTGAAATTTGAATTGAAATTTTCTTCAATTTGAACTTACTTATTGTACAAACTTGCATACATATAGTAGGGAAAAAACACACGGTTGTGTACGGCCCGAGTCTTTACAGACGGTATGACTCATCAATTTCGATAACTGTATGGATTTGGATGGATTCTAAACAAACAAGAAAATTTTAATTCGGTTCCCGACAAGATAAAACCACAATCTATCAATTGTTAAATTGGTGGTTGTATGGCGCTATGGTATGGTCAAATTGCAGGAAACACCTGTACAGTAATAACGACAGATGATAGATAATGTATGGAGGTTGATTAATTATTTGTGGCAATCTATTCGTACAGGTACGGAGTTGACAGGGACAGTACGACTAGAATAATTCTTTTTCTATATATATATTTTCTATATTTAAATTTTTTGTAAATATGTATCTTTTATATGATATTGAGCCTTCAAAAAATAAATCCCTTTTTTTTATACTTATTCTTTTTTTTTTCTTTTGATCTGCGACAGATTGTGTTTTTTCAATAGATTTTTAAATGGCCAAGAGCCTAGTTGGTGGTCAAAAACCAGTATTTCTCAAATAAACTCTGAAATAATGGGTTGGCCAAAATCCAGATCGAGACAAAGATCTGATTTTTAAATGGCCAAAGGCTAGGTTTTTAGTCAAAGACCGAAGATCCAAAAACTTAAAAATTTGAGTGGCCAAAGGCCTACAATGAAGTTGCCAAGGGAAACAAAATTTTGACCATAGGTCTGGCAGCCAAAGGCTGGAATTAGACTTCCTCTGATACCAAATGAGACAAACAAAGTTCCCTCACACAATAATTATCCAAAATACTTGGAATATAACACAATAATCCATGTAGGAATAATGTATAAATGTATAAAATATGAATAGATGAGATGATTTACAATTGAGAATGAGGGCTCGTTTATATACCCACGCAGGGGTGCCCTTAACCAATAGTCATGTCCTTTGAGACACGTCCTTTCATTATTAATATTTATTATTTATTAATTAATTATTATGTTATGAATATGTATTTTATATGTATATTTATGTTCATAACATCCACCATTGCTACCACCAAGACCCATCCCAGTGAACCTGATGAGCCAGAGGAAGGCAAGTGCCTCTTTCATTCACAGATCTGGGTGAAGGGTAATCTGGTGCACTTCATTGTTGATAGAGATAGCCAGAATAACCTCATCTCACTGAAGGTTGTTAAGAAGTTGGCCCTTCCGACAATGCCGCACCAACAACCATACACCATCGGATGGCTCCACCAAGGAAGTGATCTTTGTGTCAGCCAACAATGTTGTCTATCCTACGACATCAAGCCCTTCAAAGATGAGGTATTGTGTGATGTCACTCCCATTGAAGTTTGTGATGTTTTTTTGGTCCAACCTTATTTATGGAAACATCATGTTGTATATGAGGTTAGGCTTCATAGTGTTATTATTACTTTGGATAGGAAATTATATAGGATACTCGAGGTAGTCCCACCTACTGCCATTTCCTCGATCTCTTCCAAGAAATGAAAGAAGGTCATCTCTCAGGCCAGAAAATTTGTCTTCTTCATGATTCACTCTCAAAATGAGAAGAAGGTTGCAGCCACATCCATGGCCTCCATGATCGTTCTCTCCACACAACATAAGCAAGTGGATAAGGTCATGGAATAATACAAATACATATTCTCCTCACCCATTGGGGTACCTCTACACTGTTAGGTCAAGAGTTCAATCGATATGACCCCCCAAGAGTGTTGCCTAATGGGTCAGTCTATCTCTGCTCTCTATTAGAAAACGAGGAGATCAAGTGTTAGATCCAAGAATTGCTCCAAAGGGGGCACATCTAACCCATATCATCACCGTGTGGAATCCCAATCGTGTTTATGCAGAAGAAAGACATGACCTGGAAACTCTGCATCAATGATCGATACCTAAATAAAATAACAATTAGGAAGTGGTACCTTATTCCTCAAATGGACAATCTCCTTGAATAGCTCATGGGGGGAAATACATTAGTAATATTGATCTGAAGTCTGGCTACCATCAAGTCCCAATAGATGAAACATATGTATGGAAAACTTACTTCAAGTCCAAAGAAGGTATTTTTGAATGGTTGGTCATGCCCTTTGGTTTGACGAATACCCCAACAAATTTCATGAGGATGATGGTGTATATGGATGGCATCCTCATCTACAACAAGAATTTGGTGTAACACTTGTAGCATATTCAGCAGGTTTTGTACACTCTGCGACAACACAAGCTATATGAAAATTTGGAAAAATTCTCCTTCGCCATGGACAAAGTACAATACCTAGGAAACATTTTTGATGAGCATGGGGTGCATGTGGATCCAACCAAGAACTAGGTAATTCATGACTAGACAACCCCAACCACACTCATTGAGCTTCAGATATTTTTAGGCCTTGCCAATTTCTATTGCATGTTTGTGTTGGTATTCTCCGATATTGCATGGGCCCTCATCCAAGTAACCATGGTTGGTGGTAAGGAAAATTTCATTTGGGGCCTGTCACAAGAATAAGTGTTCGATCATTTGAAGCATCATTTGTGCTCAACTCTAGTGCTCTCATTACTTGACCTACAACAACCCTTTGAGATTGAGAAAAATGAGTTAGAGTATGTTGTGGGTGCAATTATCACTCAACACGAACACCCCATGGCCTATCATAGTGACACAATATCATATATCATCTATAAGTACCCTACTTATGAAAAAGAAATGTACTCCATTGTGTAATCATTCCACTAGTGGAGGAATTACATTCTCGAGAAGGAGACAATCATCCACATTGATCATAATTCATTGCAGTTCATGCAGACATAGGAAAAATTGCAGAATGACCGCCATCATAAGTGGTCCACATACTTTCAACAATTCCATATCAACATCAAGTATAAGACATGAAGCACCAACCAAATCACTGGTTTCCTCAGCTGTCATCCAATTGTAGCACTCACCATAGTGCTAAACTCCTGCGACCACTAGACCTCTGCATGGTCCCAACTCTATGAGAGAGATCCTGACTTCATCGCCACCTACCAAATGTTGGGCGTAAACAAAATTTTCATTGATTTCCATCTTCATGATGGGATGTTATGCCATTTGGGACATATCTATGTTCCATCAAGAAAACAAGCGAAGCTTATTTGGAAAGCCCACTACAGTTAGGTGGAAGGACACTTCGATGTAGAAAAGATAGTTTCAGTGCTATAACAACATTTCTATTGATGGAAACTTCGACAAGATGTCAACAAGTATATCAAGTCCTGCACTACTTGCGTCATTGCCAAACCAGCCACTAAAAAACAAGGCATGTACACCCCTCTACATACTCCTGAAAGGCCATAGGAATCCATCTCGATGGACTACATGTCCAACCTTCCATCAACCAAGTGGGGAAATGACTGTGTTTTTGTGGTGGTTGATTTCTTTTCTAAAATGGAAATTTTGGCCACCTGGAAGAAGATCATCACAACGAAGGTCACTGCCAATCTATTCTTAGAACAAGTTTGGGTACATTTTGGGATACCACAAACCATCGTCTCAGATTAGGACAACCAGTTCCTCAGCACATTATGGTTGAGCCTTTGGTCACTGCTAGACACCAAGCTCACCAAATCCACTTCCTTCCACCCTAAGATGGATGGCTAAACCAAGGTCATCAACCAAATGATCGTGCATATCCTACACATGTACAATTCTAAGCATCCCCACACATGGGATGAGATTCTTACCTATGTTCAACACAACTACAACAGAGCCATACATAGCTCAACCATCCACATCCCCTTTTAGGTGGGGTTGGTATTTCAACCATTGAGTCCCATGGATGTTGCACTACCCCTTGCATCCACCTAGGAATAATTTTCCCATGGTCAAACCGAAGCCGACAAAGCTACCCAGTTAATTAAGCGAATCCAACACATTTTCAAACAGGTTTAGGATACTTTGCAGAAGTCCAATGCAAGTTACAAACAGTGCCATGATCAACACGTGGTGCCACACAAGTTTCAAGTGGGACATAAATTTTGGTTGCGCTTGCAGAAAGAACACTTTACAGGACCCCATCATAATTTTGTTCCACTCTTCTATGGAACTTATACCATCACCAAGGATGCAGGTGACAATGATTTTGAGCTCAACATTCTCCCCTTCCTTGGCTTGCACCTAGTGTTTAATGTGGAACTCCTTCAACCATACTTTCCACCATTATTGGACACCTCAGAGGCATGAGAACAGTTGACACTGATAGAGGTCAACCCTGATTACATGGAACATGCATCCAATGATAAGATCTTGGATACAAAGGTCAAGGGAACTCACCAACATAAGTTTCAACTTTATCGTGTTGTCAAAGCAGGGAAACTCTTTCACCAAGTCATGTGGCTAACCCGGGGCCAAATTCAACATAAATTTACTCATCTGATGGGGGAAATCAACACATTGGAGACCATTTCTTCCAAAGAGGGGAGGATTGATCCAGGTGGATATCGATGGACACCCATTTATTCCAAATTGCTCAAATACATATGTCATCTTGGCAATTTTAGTTTTCATCTTGGCAGTTTTTTTATAGCTTTTCGGGTCCTAAACTTCCAAGACCGTTTTGAGGCCCTAAACAATGTATTTTGGGCCTGCCACAGTCCCATTGCAGATGAAATTAGACTGTGTTGACATAATTTTTAGTCCCTAGATAGACCTTTCCAACGGACTATCATGCGCATAAAACAAAGATCGTATGTAAAAGTTACAACCCCGGGAAGTTGATGTACCACTTAACCCAACGAGACCCACATGAATTTTGGCGCTTCATCTCGTAGGATTAGGTTTTTTGATGTCTATGGTTTTGGCATTCATGTTTGATGTAAAAACTCCCATTGGAGCATCATTGTACTCAACGTCTTATGAATGAGCATAACCGTCACATCTCTTCTCAGAGATAAGCCACCACCATTCTAACAAGCTTGTTTGAGTCTGCATTTTACAGTTTCAACATATTTATTTATTGAATAGAAGCAAATTTTTAATGTATCTTTGTTATTGTTCATTATATCTCTATGTTAATAATATATATCTGTATTCATTTTATTTTTCTCATAAAATCGGGATCGAAGGAAGCTTGCAAATTGGCAACATATTCTTGCACCAAGGTTGGCTCCCCATATACACACCCATATGTGCTTATATACCATCATAAAGAGATTGAGATGATTGCATTACATTGTGTATGGGAAATTATAGGTTTAGGACTAGGAAATACCATAAACCCTACCCAAAGATATGGTATATTTTTATTTTTCACAAAATTGGGGATGCACGTGATTTGTAAACTAGAAAATAGCATATGTACGCAAGTTTCACATGTGATCCAGGTGGATATTGGTGGCCACCCACCTATTCCAACAGGCTCCTCGTGTCCATTTTTTTTTAGCACGTCCTTTTGTACTACTTTATAATTGTGATTTCTACACTTTTGAGGCTGCCTGAAGCCCCACACATTCTCCAGGTGGATACAAGTGGCCTTTCATCTAATCCAACTGGCTTATTTTGTATGTTTTCATGTCAGCACATCTTGTTGTACTTTCAGGGCTGTTTTGGGGCCCTAAATATTTTTTTTTGGCTTGCCACAGTCAGAATGTAGACATATTTAGATTCTGATGACAGAATGTGTAGTTCTCTAAAATACCTTTCCAAAGGGCTATCACGCGCCTAAAACAGAGGTTGTATGCAATAGTTACAACCCTAGGAAGTTGAGGTACCAAATTACACCAACTTACCCATAGGGCCCACATGGCTTTTGGCGTTTCACCTTCTAGGGTTAGGTTTTTGGATGTCTAGGGTTTTGGAATTCATGAGTAATATGAAAAGGGCCTTTGGAGCCTCATTGTAATCGATTCTTTTCAGATAGATGCATGTAGTAGCCACATCTCTTCTCAGATATAACTACCACCATTCAATCAAGTTTCAGTTCTACAGTTTTATAATTTCAACCTATTTCATTATTTAATAAAAGATATTGTTCAGTGGATATTTGTGTTATTCTTCCTATCTCTGTGTTTATTGTATTCAGTTTGTTCCACTCCTAAATCCGGATCAGTGGTATCAGAGAAGTCTTCTCTTCATTTCTTTTTCTTCATGCATGTCCCCAACAAGGTCTGGGTACAAGAAGTTGGGACTCAAACCAATCGAGTCATTACAAGATTGGTCACGCCGAGCCCAAAAACAACCCATGGGAGATGAAAAGAAAGATGATGGAGCAGGAGATCCTATTAAAATGTTGCTCGAGAAGTCCCTCATGGGACAAAGGAATGAAATGATGGACAACTTTGGGTAGATCCTTCGACTGTTTCCCATGGGAGAATCATCTTCATCAAGATGCCATGCAACCCCCTTCAAGGTACAGGTAAATTTTGATATTTCTTTATTTGAAGGACTGATAGATGCAGATGTTGTAGATAAATGGTTGAATATGCTTGAAGGATATTTTTTGGTCCACAATTTTTTCGATAGGGAAAATATCACTTTCACACTCCTTAAGGGCGTTCCCCATGTTAAAGACTGGTGGGATAATTACTATGAGCAAAGGGACACGGAGGAATCTACAATTTTTGTGGCAGCCCCCACATGGGATTTCTTCCAGGATGCCATTAAAGAACAATGCTACCCTATTGGAAGCTACGAGGACTAGTACACCAGATGAACCAACCTACATCAAGAAAGAGACTAGATAATACCAGACTTCACAAAAATTTTCCATACCCTACGCACCAAATTGGGTATCAGATATTTTGAGTGTTATCTGGTGCTCAAATACCGCGACTATTTGCATAAATACATTCAAACAAAAATGGAGTTCCTGGACATCGCCTCATTGGGCAGGGCTTACAGATACGCTATCAAGATCGAGAAAAAATTTAAGCAGAAACAACGAGAGTTTGGATCTACAAACCCCTCACAGTTGAAGCACGGAAAAGGAAACCCCAACCCACATAACAAGGGACCAAGTTGATATGGATTCCCTCATGACAATCCATCCAAGCCATAACATAAGAAGGGCAACGAGAAGACAAGGAAGGACATGGGAAAATGGTGTGAGTGACATAAAAGTCCTTGGAATAACACTGACGAATGTCGCTCCAAGTAGTCCCTCGTGGTCGAGATGAAGGCTTCTGATTCAGAGGTCAATTCTGATTCCAAGTCAAATACTAAAGGAGGGAAGCAGATTATCGATGTTGAACCCAGTGCCAAGGTCGCTACCACCAAAGTCTGGCCAAGCGAATCAGAAGAACCAGAGGAAGGGGAATGCCTCTTTCACTCACAGATGTAGGTCAAGGGGGCTTCTATTCATTTCATTATTGACAGTGGTAGTCACAAGAACCTGATTTCAATAGAGTTCATCAAGCAACTGGACCTACCAACGACACCGCACCCACAACCCAATGGAGGCAGGTTTATGAATGGAGGTCAAGTGGAAAAAGCTTAGTACAAGAATGTTTTAACACAAAAACTGGACAAGCAATGTATAGGTAAATGAGGTCCTCATTAACTTCAGTCAGTGGTTTAAGGTTAAAGGTGAGTAGAGGGAAGACTTAGTGAGAAATTTGGACAAGTCTACAATGGGCATCCGACTTTCAAGAAGCTTGGTGAAGAAAAACTCGGGCACAAGATAACTCTTGAACTTAAGTTTTAGACACTGAAATATATCACAACAACATAATAATAAAACCTCCATTACTATGTGACTACAACAACTCATATGGATCCTCCATGCATGATAATTTCAACATAAGAAGAAATAAGATAACAAAGAAACTGACTAAAATTGGTCGCAACAATATTGTAATCAAACCTACATTACAATACAAATACAACCCTCGTCTAGATCCTCCATGCACAAGAGTTTCATCAAAGATTCAATAAGATGATGAAAGAAATTGACTTCTATTAATGTGAAAGTCTCAAGTCTCATACAAAACCAGAGAACAACTCTGTTATTGAAATATTACAAAATAGGGAGCTCTGCTCAACCAATTGACAACCATAACAGAATATTGAATTGATCTATTTATACTCAGATCAGTCCAAAATGGCCAGGAGTGTGATCTGGCCATCCCATTCAAAGCTTTTCATCTGCGCAGCCTTCTGTCAGACTGTGCATGTATTCTTCTGTCAGACACAAGCTCAAATCAACATGGGGTTGCAAGAAAAACCGTCCATCATTGTACCTTGGGCTGACAACTCTGTCTCCTTATCCATAATTTCTATGCTTTATATTTATGGACTGACCTGAGGTTTCAAATACCAATCCTTTCTCATTAATGGAATCCTTCTCGGTATTGGAGCGTGACGGGATGACTATCAGGTTGCCACATGTCACTGTTGGATACGACATCATACGCGCACATGATTTCTGGGTCGTTGAAAGCAGTTTGGATCCACACTACTTTCGGGCCCAAAATGCACGCTCCTCCTCCACGTAGCCTCCCTGCAAAACCATGGTTAGGATTTCGGCCCATTCAAGGTATTTTATCGCCCAAGCATGTTGTGGTCCCGAAACAATTTGAGGCCATTGATTGGAATGAGATTTGAGATCTAGGCGCTCCAACTATTTTAGCGCTCTCGCCAAAGCTTTTACCCTCCTGCCAACTTTGGAATCCTTCTAACTGCACTTGGAGATAGTGCTACATCCAACTGCACAGGGGATCTCCACCGCTGCATATTGCACCTACCTGCTCGTTTGAGTTCTTAGTTGCTACTCGTGACTATGGAAAATTTTATGTGATAAAATTTGGCTCCAAAAAGGATGGAATGCTCCCTATGAGCTGCCAAAAATAGAGAGTTCCATTGCATTATCCTTTGGGTCATGGAGTCTCTTATTCGAACATAAAATAAAAGGAAGTGGTAATTACAATGGTGGAAATCCAATCATGGCTTAAGAAAAGTATTTCTTCAGAAAGTGTCCATTGATAGGGCCACCCAAAACTTCAGAATCCTCCAAGATCTGCAACTTATAGGCATTATTTGAAAATACTTCAGAAATCTTGAAAGGACCAATCCATAAGGCTTCGAATTTACCATGTTTACCTCTATCTTACTTATGGGCATCCCACTTGAGCACCAAATCTCCCAGCTGGAAATATTCCTTGATTAATGCCCTCTTGTCAAAGGCTTGTTTTATTTTTTGCTGGTGATCCTGAGATTTATCAAGCAGTTGCTCCCTATCTTTTTGTACTTCTACCAACTATTGTATCCTTTTGGCCATATCATTAGGTTCTCCTTGGTAGTCCTGGAGGAATTTTTCCACAGGCAAGGCAAGCTGAGTAGGAAAAATAGCCTCAACCCCATATACAATCTGAAAAGGGGAAACACCCAGTGACCTCTTTATGGTCACTCCATAAGCCCATAATGCAAATTTCAGCTTTGAGTCCCAGGCTTTCTTGTTGTATTCTAACAATTTGTTGATGATCTTTATGAGGCTCTTGTTAAAGGAATCTGCTAAACCATTTCCCTGAGGGCATTAAGGAGTATAATTGATTAATGGAATCCCATACAGTTCACAGAACTTGATCAATGGTTCAACTTTGAAGGAGGCAACAATGTCTACAACAATCCTGCTTGGACAACCAAATATGGACATGATATCCTCAAGAAAGATAATGATTACCTTGTGGGAGGAGCTTCTTGTAGGAATGATTTCTATCCACTTGGTGAAATAATCATTGGAAGTCAAAATCCACCTGTGCTAACCACTTGAGGATGGATGGATTTTTCCTATGAATTCAAGACCCCATTGCTGAAAAGGTCCAGAAACCACCATAGGTTTCAAAGGAAAATATTTGAGTTGCTTCTTTCCAATTTTTTTTTTTGATTTGACACAAGCTCTAATCTTTGCACAAACATCAATAAAAATGCTAGGCCAAAAATACCCAGCTCTCTATGGTCCTCCAAAAATGATGCCCCCCACATAAGCTATCATGAAAATCAGTTATGGCCCTTTAGGCCTCCTGTGGATCCAAACATCTCAAAATAACTCCAAGAGGATCTTTCCAATACAAAACTTGATCAATGAGACAATATTTGATTGCTTTGAGCTTCAAATCTCTCACTTTGTTTTTTTCCAAACCATCAGGAGGCCTCAACTTTTGCAGAAAATATATGATGTCTTTATACCAGATGCATTCTATCAAGTTGAGACTAACATGAGAGTCTTTATCATCAATCTCAACTTGTTGGTTTTCTGAGTTTATGTTCATGAAATTAGCCCCTAGAGACTTGCAATTTGATTCAACTAGCAACCTGGCCAAAACTTATCCTTTTACCAATTTAGTGGGCTTCATTTCAAGGTCAAATTCCATAATTTTAGCAATCCATTTGCTTCTCTTCCCATCTATGTTAGGCTGGAACAATATCTCTTTCACTAAGTTTGAGGGTATATATGCAACAATATTTGAATGAAGAACATAGATTCTGAAAGATTTGAGGGCTTTGACCAAAGCATATGCTTGCTTCTCCATGATATCATATCTCATTTCTGCATCCCTCAAGGCTCTGCTGAAAAAGGAAATAGGCTTCTCTAACCCCTCTATATTTTTCTGTAGAAAAACAACAACCAATGTATCAAATGAGGCAAAAAAATATATTGGAAATTCCTTATAATAGTCAGGGCTGATGAGCACAGGTGATTCAGAAAAATCTCTTTTGATTTGGCCAAAAGAATTTTTGGACTCAACAATCCATTTCACCTCGCTTCCTTTCCTAAGCATGGTTGTAATGTGCTTGACCAACTTAGTGAAATTAGAGATGAACCTTCTTAGAAAGATGATTTTTCCCAAGAAATATCGAACCTCTTTCTTGGATCTGGGAAAAGATAAGGACTGAATGGCCTCTATTATTCTTGGATCAATTCTTACCCCTTCTGCTGACAGAAAATGCCCCAATAATTTTCCCTCCTTCATAACAAACAAAGATTTCTTAGGATTGAGGGAGAGAACAAACCTTCTTCACTTTAGGAAGACATACTTCAAATGAAGACAATGCTCTTTGTCATACTTTGAGAACATTGTAATGTCATCTAGATAGATGACTACAAATTTGTCTTTCTCCCCAATGAAGGAAATGTCCATGGCTCATTGGAAGGTTGTTCCTGCATTCATCAATCCAAAGGGAATTTTAGCATACATGAATGTGCCCCAAGGAGTAGTGAAGGTTTTATTTTGTCTGCCTTTAGGCAGGACAGAGATCTGATTGTAGCTAGAGAATCCATCAATCATAGACATCCTATATGAACCAATCACTCTTTTCAAAATGTGTTCCATCTTTTGCAAGGGGTAGTTATATTTTTTGGAGCTCCTGTTCAAATTCCTGAAATCAACACACAACCTGATTTCCCCATTTTTCTTCCTCATGGGAACCAAGCTAGCTACCCATTCTGAATATCTCAAAGGGATGATGATCTAGGCATCCAACAACTTTTTCACTTCTTTTTCCATAATAGGAAACAACATGGGATTTATCTGTTTGATTTTCTGCCTAAAAGGCTTAGTCTCTTCTTTCAAAGGGATCTTATGTTCAATGATGTTGGTGTCATATGTCCTCAAATCTTCATATTTCCAGGAAAACACATCAACAAACTCCTTCAAAAGATTGACATACTCAGCCCTTTTCTACTTTGACAAACTGCTAGACAATTTGACATATTTTGGATATTTTTTTGTTCCTAAATTGCATGAGGGATTTCTTCATTATCCTGATCTTGATCAATCTCTAAAGAAAAGAATTCCTCCATGGTCTCAAGAAATGTTTTTATCTCAAGATCATCCTAAAAAACCTTCCAATTTTTTACATTGTCAGGAATAAAGGGTGTGTATTTTACTTCCACCTCATACTTGAGTTTGGGGGGCAAAGGAGCCTTGAACTTACTTGCTGAAACAACCAAGGAATCTGCCACAATGTTCTCCTTTATTGGAACGAATGAGATATTAAAATCAAAGAATAAACTGTCAACAATATCCCAGACTTCATTTCTATAGGCCCTTAACCTGGGGTGCTTAGCCTTATACCAATTTCTGACTTGATGAACAATCAACTCAGCATCTCCAAATACTGCTAGCTCCTCAATCTTCATGTCTTTGGCAACTCTCAAACCCAAAACAAGAGCATCATATTATACCACATTGTTTGTTGCTTCAAATTCAAGCTTGTAAGATAGAGACATGGTCTCATTGGTAGGGGAAATGAAGACTACTCCAGCACCAACACTCTCCCTAGAAGAGGCTCCATAAAAAAAAATCTTCCAAACAGAGGTATTGGGAGGAGGATTTTCACAGGAGGCAATAGGTTGATTTCTAATTTCAATAGGTGTTTGAGGAGCATCAATGAGTTGTAGCATACTAGTTCCTAAATCAGTATCAATTGTAAAAATGGGGTAGTTGGTAGGGTTTGCTTCATCACTGATAACGTAATAAAGTTGTGCTTCCCTATAAATCCTTCTATGTTCTCCCCCAAAAATAGGAATGGTGGCATATGAAAGATCCATTTGTAAATCACCCCCTAGTATTTTGATCCAAGATCTAGACAAGAGCATCCAAAACTTAGGGGAGACATCAGCCACCACAATATCCATGACCACACTTTTCATTGGAAAATGGAACAAAGAAATAGTTAGGTCTTTGATAACCCCAAGATACTTCACCTTCCTGGAATCAAACGAGTATAGGTCATGATAGGTTTTTGTAAATTCCAACCCAAGATCATCCATGACAATATTAGGCATGATATTATGAGATTCCCTTGAATCCATCAAGTAGTTGTGTAGTACTTTATCATGAATGTTCAATTATGTATAAAAAGGAGGGGAGGATTCATCCCTATCCTCTACCAAAGGTCCTAGTATGAAATTTGATTTTTCATCTTGGAGGTTGACTGAATTTGTGGGATAAGATGAAGGCTGAGGCTACAGAAATTCGGAAAGGTATTTTTTGAAATCCTCATTCTTAACTAGCTCTAAAAAAGGTACAAGGATTTTAATATTTTGAATCCCATTTTCAAAGATAAAAGAGGAGGGAGGCTTCAGAATCTCCTTAACTTCTGGGGTAGGGATCTTAACCACAATCTGGGGGTATTGTGCCTCTTTTTCTTTGCTTCCTACTACCACACTCTTAACAAGATACTCTGTTCTAGTAGGTTGATCAGGGATGTCAGGCTTTCCCTCTTTCTTCTTGGACCTTAGGTTGTATCTATTTGGATTTCCACTCATCCTTTCCCCTTTACTAAACTAATTTAGTTGGTTTCCCATGAGAGCCTCTTCATATGAATATTGAGTTAAATGAGGGAACGAAGAGGTGTCACCAAGACAATGGATTTCATGATCAACATCTTCTTCCTCTCCTTCTTCATCAGTAAAAAGGTTATTTTGGAGAGGGGCTTGTATTTTTTTATCATACATATCCCTATTTATTTGATCTCTTTGGATGATCTGAGGGGAATTATTGGGTCTTCAAAAATTACCCCTATTATCAACATTCTAAGGGTTCCTATAGCTATGCCTTCCTTCAAATTTCAGTTTCTCCATTTCTGTAGAAAGTGATTTTACCATTTTTGTCAACTCATCCACTTGAGGGTGGGCAGTAGAGGAATCATAGGTTGAAGCTTTATATGTACCTCTCCTTCTGTCTCTATCAGATTTAGTCCTAAGCTTGCAAACTGCCAATATATTAGACTCTACTTCAAGGGCTACATATTGCATATGAGCTAAAGAGGTAGCTCTTCTTTCTCTCAACAGGAGGCAAAAATCAGGGTCAAAAGTGTTGGCATAAGTAATATCAACAGAGTTTTATGTAGGATTTATTTCAATGGGAATATTATTGTACATATTATTAAATATTTTTGAGAAGTCTAAAACCGATTCCCCTCTTTCCTCTTAAGTGACCCAAATTTTGTAATATAATAAAGAAAATATTTTTTATCCTCCCAATGTCTTAACAATGAATCATCTAGAGCCTCAATCCCATCAATAGATCTAGGATTTAATCCCTTGAACCATTTCCTAGCCTCACAATCAAATATCTATACAAAAACTCTCATCCACACATCTTCATTTTCAATGTTATGATTATCTGCATAACTATAAAAAGATGAAAGGTGTTCTTTTGTAGTTATATCTTCATCCCATGTGAATTTGGGAATGTACTTAAGGTAGTCTCAAACTGGGAGAGAATTCATAGGCTGAGGTAAAACAAGAGGGGCATATCTAGAAGCCACTATGGCATCCATCATGTTTCTAGGAGGATTAGCACCTGCCATTGGGATGTGAATTATAGGAGAACCGGGGGGAGATGGAGTTGGGACAAGTAAGACTGGAGCTGTATTTGTAAGGGAAAGGGGAAACGACCGAGTGTTGGAGGAGAATGATATGTGGTTCAAAGGAAAATAATTTCCCCCCTCTTTAGATACAATAACTTTGACAAGAGGAGGAGTAGGAAAACCCAAAGTGCGAAAATCTTCTAAGCTCCTAGGTCTAAACCACTTTACAATATCAGGGGAAACATGGGTGTAAAAACTTTGTCCTTCCAAGTGAATAATATAAGGGGGGATTTCAATAGGAAATATTTCAAAATATAAACTTATGGAAACTCTAACAGATGGTATAAAAGGAAATTAGGTGCAACTACTGGAGTTTTAAAAGAAGAATTATGTAAATTACCAGAATCACCTAGTGCAACAGTTGAAATCCCTTCTTGAGAGGTATTTAATTTCTTGATAATATTTTCTGGGTTAACTTCAGGTGTTTCCAGAGAAAACTGTGGAGTAGACCTCGTGTTTCTACCTTTGGGAGCCACAACTGAAACAGTGGAGTCACCAAGTGCAAGTTGCAATCTTCAAGGTATTGATTTTTGATGCACCTTCAAAATCAGAATTTCTTTGTTGTTGAATCCCAGGGTAATTTATTCAATTCATTCCCCGACAATGACGCCATGAATGCTAGCACTGAGAGTCACCCTTAGATTGCAAGAGGATAAGCCTAGTACCCATCAAAATGTTTTTGGAGGTAGGTTTATCAATGGAGGTCAAGTGGAAAAATCTCAGTACGAGAATGTTTTAACACAGAAAATGGACAAGCAATGCATAGGGAAATGAGGTCCTCATTAACTTCATTCGGTGGTTTAAGGTTAAAGGTGAGCATAGGGAAGACTTAGTGAGAAAGGTGGACAAGTCTACCATGGGCATTCGGCTTTCAAGCAGCCTGGTGAAGAAAAACGTAGGCACAAGAGCACTATTGAACTTAAGTTTCAGACACTGAAATATATCACAACAACATAATAATAAAACCTCCATTACTATGCGACTACAACAACTCATCTGGATCCTCCATGCATGAGCATTTCATCATAAGAAGAAACAAGATAACAAAGAAACTAACTAAAACCAGTCACAACAATATTGTAATCAAACCTACATTACAATACAACTACAACCCTCGTCTGGATCCTCTATGCACGAGTGTTTCAACACAGATTAAACAAGATGATGAAATAAACTAACTTCTATTAATGCGAAAGTATCAAGTCAAATACAAAACCAGAGAACAACTCTGTTATCAAAATATTACAAAATAGGGAGCTCTGCTCAACTAGTTAACGACGATAACAAAATACTGAATTGATCTATTTATACTCAGATTAGTCCACAACTGCTAGGAGTGTGATCTAGCCATCCCATTCAAATATTTTCATCTATGCAGCCTTCTATCAGATTGTGCATGTATTCTTCTGTCAAATGCAAGCTCAGATCATCATGGGGCTATAGCAAAAAATGTCCATCGCTATACCTTAGGATGAGAACTCTTTCTCCTTAGCCATAATTTTCATGCTTTATATTTATGGATTGAGTTGAGGTTTCATCTACCAGTCCTTTCTCATTAACTGAATCATTCTTGGGATTTGAGCATAGCGGGACGACTATCGAGCGACCACCTGTTGTTGTTGGATACAAAATCATACACGCATGTGATTTCGGGGTCGTCAAAAGATATTTTGATCCACATCGCTTATGGGCCCGAAATGTACCCTTCTCTACCACGTAGCCTCCCCGCGGCCTTTTATTGCCTAAGCATGTTGCGGCCTCGAAAAAATTTGAGGTTGCTTATCTGAACGAGATCTGTGATCTAGGCGCACCGACTATTTTAGCACCCCCGCCAAAGATTTTATCCACCTGCTAACTTTGGAATACTTCCAACTGTGCTTGGATATAGTGCTACATCTAACTGCACAAGGGATCTCGACCGCTGCATACTACACCTTCCTGTTCATATGATTTCATAGCTGCTACTCATGACTATGGACAATTTTATGTGATAACATCGTCTTCCCTACGACATCAAGCCTTTCAAAGATGAGGTACTGTGTGATATTTCTCCCCTTGAAGTTTGTGATTTTATTTTAAGACAACCATATTTGTGGAAGTGTTATCTTGTGTATGAGTCTAGACCCTGCAGTGTTATTATTACTTTGGGTAGAAAATTGTACAGGATCCCAGAGGTGGCACCGCTTACTGTTATTTCTTTAATCTCTGCTAAGAAATGCAGTAAGGTCATTTCACAGAATGAGAAGTTCATCTTCTTTGTGATCCATTCTCACAGTACAAAAAAGGTCATCACCACATATGTGGCCTCTACACAACGCCTCTCTTTGCAGCATAATCAAGTGGAATGGATCGTGGAATAATATAGAGACATATTCACCTAACCGACAAGGGTACCGACACACTGCCAAGTCAAGCATCCAATTGATGTGACCCCCGATGCACCTCTACCTAATGGGTCAATCTATCGATGCTCATTGATAGAGAATGAATAAGTCAGGCGTCAGATCCAATAGATTCTTCAAAAGGGACACATCAAACCCAATTCCTCCCCTTGCGAAATCCCAATTGTACTGGTGCAGAAGAAGGACGGGACTTGGTGACTATGCATTGACTACAGAGCCTTAAACAAAATCACAGTGAGGAACAACTACCCCCTTCCTAGGATTGTTGACCCTCTTGACCAACTCAAGGGGGAAATGTTCTTCAACAAGATTGACCTAAATTTTGGCTACCACCAGGTTCCCATCGAACCAACTGATGTCTGGAAGACAACCTTCAAGTCTAAAGAAGGTCTCTACGAATGGCTAGTCATTCCCTTTGGCTTAACACATGCACCAACCACTTTCATGAGGTTGATGGATGATGTATTTAGAATATTCACCAACTCCTTTGTGGTAGTATATTTGGATGACATCCTCATCTTTAGAAGAACGTGGGAGGATCACATGCAGCATATTCAACAGTTTTTGAGCACTATGCGGTAACACAAGCTTTATGCCAACTTGGAAAAATTCTCTTTTGGCATGAACAAGGTCCAATACCTGGGCTACATTGTTGATGCACATGGGGTACATGTTGATCTAGCTAATATCCAAGTCATCCATGACTGGCCAGCCCCGACCACACTGACCAAACTTCAGAGCTTCTTGGGACTAGCCAATTTTTATCAACTGTTCATGTTGGGATTCTCCCATATTGCATGGGTCATCAACCAGGTGACCAAGGGTGGTGGTAGGGCCAAGTTCATGTGGGTTAAGGAGAAACAATGAGAATTTGATGATATGAAACATCGCTTGTGCTCATCTCCAGTACTATCCGTTCCTGATCTGCAACAACCATTTGAGATTGAGAATGATGCATCTGACTATGTTGTGGGTGTAGTTCTCACTTAGAACGAGCATCTTGTGGCATACCATAGTGATACACTCTCCGATACTGTCCAGAAATACCCCACCTATGATAAGGAAATGTGTTCCATTGTAAAATCCTGTCGTCAATGGAAACATTACATTATGGAGAAAGAGAAAATCATACACATTGATCACAAGCCTCTGTAGTTCATATAGACATGGGGGAAATTGCAAAATAACAGCGATCAAAAGTGGTCCACCTACCTACAACAGTTCCATATCAACATCAAGTATAAGAAAGGTATCTCCAATCATGTTGTTGAATGCCTCAATTGACCTCCTGTGGCTGCACTCACCACTATGCTCTAGTCCTGTGTACATGAAGCACTCACAACAGTTCCATATCAACAAGATCCAGACTTCGCCACCACATATCACCTCTTGGGTACAGAAACCATTGTCTCTAATTTTCACATTCAGGATGGACTCTTATGCCACCTAGTCCATCTCTATGTTCATACAAGCGAGCGTGCAAATCTGATTTGGGAAGCCCACTATAGTTGGGTGGTAGGACATTTTGGTGTAGAGAAAATTGTGGTTGTTCTTCAAAAACATTTTTCTTGGCCAACTATTCGACAAGACATCAACAAGTATATCAGATCTTGCATTGCCTGTGTCATTGCCAAGCCAACCATCAAGAAGTAAGGCTTATACACCCCTCTTCCTATTCCTGAGAAGCCATGGGAATCCATATCAATGGATTACATGTCTGGTTTTTCATCCACCAAGCACGAAAATGACTGCGTGTTTGTGGCCGTTGATCAGTTTTCGAAGATGGCCATCCTCATAGCCTGTAATAAGAATGTCACAGTGGAAGATACTACCAAGCTCTTCTTCGAACGAGTTTGGGTCCACTTTGGGATACCATAGACCATCATCTCCGACCAACACAACAGGTTCCTCAACACCTTTTGGTCGAGTCTATGGTCTCTGTTGGACACCAAGCTCACAAAATCCACTTCTTTCCACCCCCAAACCCTATGGCCAAACTGAGGTCATCAATCAGATGATTGTGCATATCCTGTGAATGTACAATTCTAAGCATCCCTGTACATGGGACAAGAGTCTCCCATATGTCCAACACAACTACAATAGGGCTCTCCATAGTGCCACCGACCATAGCCCATTTCAGATGGGTATGGGATTCCAACCCTTGGGAACCATTGATGTTTCACTTCCTCTTGCCACCTCACAGACAGACTCTTCCCCTAATCAGTCTGTAATCGAGAAAGCCACCAGATTCATTGAGTGGATTCAACACATCTGCCAATAGGTCCAGGAGATTTTGCAGAAATCCAATGAAAAGTACAAGCAATGCCACAATCAACACAAGGTACCACAACAGCTTCAGGTTGGCGACAAATTCTGGTTACATTTGTAGAAGGAGCATCTCACCGGAATCCATCAGAAGCTTCTCCCACTTCATTATCACCAAGGCTGTGGGTAGCAATGTTTTTGAGATCAACACTCGACCCTTCCTTAGTTTTCATCCAATATTCAATGTGGACCTCCTTACACCATATTTTCCACCGTTATTGGACACCTATGAGATCGCGAAACAACTAACACCAACAGATTTCAACCCTGACTACATGGAACAAGCATCCACTGATCAGATCATGGATAGACAGGTCAAGGGAACTTGCCAACAGCGACTCCAGCTTTATCGGGTTACCAAGGTAGTGCAACTCCTACACCAAGTCAAGTGGCTCACCCGAGGCCAAATCCAACAGAATTTTCCTCACTTGATGGGGGACTCAATGCAATGGATACCATTGCTTCCTAAGGGGGGGGGATTGATCCAAGTGGATATTGGTGGCCACCCACCTATTCCAACTAGCTCCTCGTGTCCATTTTTATTCAGCATGTCCTTCTATAATTCTTTATAATCGTGATTTCTACACTTCTAGGGTTGTTTAAATCCCCACACATCCTCCATATGGATACGGGTGGCCTCTCACCTAATCCAACTGGATTATTTTGTATGTTTTCATGTCAACACATCTTGTTTTACTTTCAGGGATGTTTTGGGGCCCTAAACATTGTTTTTTTGGCTCGCCACAGTTAGACTGTAGACAAAGTCAAATTCTAATGGTGGAATGTGTATTTCTTTGAAATACCTTTCCAACGGGCTATCACGCGCCTAAAATGAAGGTCTTATGCAAAATTTATGACCCTAGGAAGTTGAGGTACCAAATCACACCAACTTACCCATAGGTCCCACATGACTTTTGGCGTTTAACCTTCTAGGGTTAGGTTTTTGGATGTCTATGGTTTTGGCATTCATGAGTAATATGAAAAGGGCCTCTAGAGCCTCATTGCAATTGATTATGCTCAGACGAATGCACGCAGTAGCCACATCTCTTCTTAGAGATAGCTACCACCATTCGAGCAAGTTTTAATTCTGCAATTTTATAGTTTCAACCTATTTCATTATTTAATAGAAGATATTGTTTAGTGGATATTTGTGTTATTATTGCTATCTTTGTGTTTATTGTATTTATTTTGTTAATCAGTTTGTTCTGCTCCTAAATCCAGATCAACATGGATGAATAATGTATGTCCATGAGTTTCACATGGATGAATTGCATATGTACACAAGTTTCACATGGATGAATAGTGTACATCAGCAAAGATATTGTTTTTTAATATGGTTTGATGAAGGAGACTGGGATTAAGGTTTGCAAGATGAGGAATAGAGTAGGCCATCTCACAAATGCAATATAGGGTGGAAATTGATGCTATAATAGAAGCCCCCTAATGTGTGAGGTCATAAGAGAAATTGATGGTCAAAATACATTATAACTATGAGAGGCGAGGATGCACTGAAGTAAGTCCAAATTAAAGTGCCTATGCAACTGATCCAAGAAAAAAACCTACAACAAGTATCAAGTAAGAGTATTCTCTTCACGAGTCGGGCATACCCATGCTCAGGAGTGATATAAGCATGGTCGCGAAATCAAGTACATTGTGGATCCATGGAGTATAAAATGATAACTGATGTCCATGGCTAAAACAAATGTACACAATGGATCCATGTGATATATGAAAGTAGCAATCATGACCATGAGAGGAATACACAATGGATCCATGCAAATGTAGATCAGAGACACAAATGGATACATAGTGGAGCTATGTCTCATAATCAAATCAGAGGATATTTGGAGCCAATGAAGTGAACAAACTAATCCTCTACAAGTACCGATGTCATTGAGGGTGGTATAATCAATACAAGTTGGGTAGGATCATAAAATATGTGATACTCGTACGTCACTTGAGATATTCAAAACAAATCTTTGTTGTATGAGTCTAGACCATGTGAATAAATTTGTTGAAGTCGAACACAATGAGACATCGTTTGATTACTAATCATTGATGTATACCATTAAAAAATGTGAGATAGCCCACCGATGATGATAATGGGTGTCAAGGTACCTATTACAATCTAACAAGTGTGAATAGAGGATATAATTGTCTAATACTTGATTTAATCTATTGATAAGGGGACATCGATATATTCACACTTTCAATAGCGAGGGAACCTGCCACTGATGGTGGCAATCCCCAAGGTACTAAAAATGACTTTAGATACCTGTCCCAGAGAAATATTTGATGAATTCGATAGGAAGAGATCTATTGGAAGGATGGAATTAAGGCATTCCCCATCATCCAACACGAGGAGTGGTAGAAGGCCAAATACTTGGAAGAACTTAGACAAAAATATTAAAAGGACCAAATCAAGGTATGACTACATCATGTACCATATGGAATAACACATGTCAAAGAATCTCTAAATAGTAGACTATAATGAAGACTACCAACAAAGAAGAGAAATCCACCAATGGGGTCAAATGGAAACCAAGGTACCACACGAATCCCTATGCATGATAATGGTTGTTGACATTGAACACAAGGGAAAATTCTCAATCAATTACCAATGATGGTTTGTCATCTGTTGAGCACAAGGTCACCTATCAATGATGTAAATAGGTCTAGGGTGAAACTCTAGTTCATGCTCTCAGAGAAATGATTCATAGTCGATAAGAGCAGACTCACCAGGAAGAAGTCAATGAGGACCTTCTATACTAACATGAGTGAGATAGAAATATACTTGTGAAATTGAGAAGTACTTGATTGACATGGGAAGGATGACTTGGAAAGTCAAGGATTTCTACAGAATGTTTTACTTAGGCTAAGACTTCCCTTGAACAAAAACACAACACATTATGTGACTAAGGAAGCATGGACCGTAGGAATGAAAATTAACATAAGTTTGTTATGCAAGAGGAATCGAAAAAATCTCCATAGTAACTGGAAGAGTAACAAGTTGGAGGAGTACCAACTCTATGTAGTAGGAACAATGTCATATGACCATATTAAACTCAAAAATATTGAGACACAGACTCAAAGAATGTGCTTTGTTCAAGGGCGACAAGACTACTACCAAACAAGGAGATAAACACTTCCTCCCCCTCTTTTTCATTTTTTAATTTTTTTTTGTCTTTCTCATATTATTAAATCCTGAAAAAGAATGAAATAATGCTATAGTAATGTAACATCCCCGACCACCCATGTCGGGGCATGATACTCCAGAGAACGCTTTTATTCTCTCTGCGGAACATACTGTAACATTCCCATCATCCAACTGAGCTATGCTACATAAAAAATTTGAACTGCATGCAATTAAAATGTATACACATAGAACTCTTGTGGATATATATATATATATATATATATATATATATATATATATATATATATATATATATATATATATATATATATATATATATATATATATATATATATATATATAT
>JZKD02S0547445.1:759798-774412 GCA_000966675.3 Picea glauca | reverse complement strand
GTAAAAGGAGGTTGCCCCCTCAAAGAGGCTTATTATCTGAAATTATCTCTTTTTCAAGGCGTTGAGTACTTTTCCTGTGGTTTTTCTATGCTATATTGATGTTTGGTTCTTAACATTAGTGGGATCAGTCCTAAGGCGAAGTGAAACAAGAAATGGATAATGCAAAAATTCATGAAGGGTAAAAATCTAACCTACATGCTAGTTTCTAGATCATTACCTGTCATAATGGATCGACATGGAAGAAAAGGTACCAAAAATGTCTTCAAAGTCCTATAAATAAGACCAAAAACACTCACCCAAAAGTCAATAAATCCAATATATAAACTTTTGATAAAAATAAGTACTATGGGATACGTAACTTGAAAACAAGAAACCATTAAAGTACAATATGTATAGAGGACCGCACAACCTTACATCTTATGCATCGTAGTTCTATAGGTAGACCCCATTGCTAGGCTCAGGTGAAGTGATTCTTTGGTAAAGAACCTGGTAAAAAATCCTATATAAACCTAAAGCTCAGAAGAGATAGCCTTTTGATCGGATAAAGACAGTGCATAAAGGAGCGCATTGACACAAAGCTCAGAAGGAAGAACATTAATCGAATCTTAGAAGAGATGGCACATTTTAAGTAACATAGGAGACAGTTCTACAAGGAAGAAATATTTTTGTAAAGGATTGAGGTATAGGAGTCATTCATTCTTAGTTTGGGACAATCCAGGATCGTTATATCGAGGTGAAGTCAAAGGTTGGGAAGGATTAAATCTCAACTGTTAGATTAGCATTATGGACTGTTGGATCAAGTAGAGGATAAATTAATTCGGCACTTTTCCACTTCACCACTTCGGCGATTACTGGAGACAAGGAAGAATCCACAAAATCCCGAAGTCACGAAATAATGGCTACCGTCGATTATGAAGGAGATTCATATGGTTTCCCAGCCGTTAAGCATTGATCGTCAATCTGGAATGGAAATGTTGAACCGCCAAATAACACTAAAGGAAATAAGGTGGTCAACTCCAACGTTGATCACTTCAGCAAAAAGGAGTCTGAAACATGTAAGTTTACCCGAAGGTTGAAGCACCGAATTCATGAATTTTCGTCGATCGTCAGATCGGAGGAAGAGCAGGGAAATCCCATCAACCGTTGATCTGGAATGAATATTGAAACCGTCATATCGCGCTAAAAGGAAAAAGGTGGTCAACTCCAACATTGACCTACTCCGATGATAAGAATCTCAGATAAACCAAGAAATCTCAAACTCCAGAGTTGCAGAGTTAATAGAAGTCATCGATCAAGACAAGGAAAGATCTACGGTGATACATCTATTTGGGACTTTGACAATTCGGGAGTATTCGATAGAAGTCTCAAAAGTGTCATATTCCTGAAGCAATTATAATCATCAGATCAATAAGAAACTTGAGATGAACCTACGACTATTAGATTCAGGAGGAGGACATGTGACACGTCAATAGGACCACATCAGTAAGACCATGTCAGCAATAGATGACACGTGGCCTAATCAGATGATGACAAGTGTCAAAATAATATGGCACATAAGGTTAGTTGATGCAGACCCCCTATCCCTCCTAAGGGATGCACGACCTACCGGTCAGGATCTTCTGGTTCCGGAGCTGAAATGGCTCTTTTGGTTCCAAACTGGAACCCTTTGAATGAACACACAGGTCCCTCACTAATGCTCTGTTGGATTTTCCAAAGGCCAAGTGTGAGCTCCCACCACACATGACCAAGAGTCATGACTACACTCTTATCCTTTCTGCCTTTTGTGAATTGCGATTCAGGGTTTCTCGAGGGAGAGACCCTCGACTCTTCAATCACCAAATGCCGAAAAAGGGCTTAATGGTGGTTACCCCCTGTTCAAGCCTCAGTCCATGTGGCCCTCCGCTGTGACCTCACACTAAGTCAGAAAGGGCGCTTATCATGGATCGAGACTTCATGAGTCAAGCGTCCCGCTCCTTTGTCTTTCGAATCCCCGGTTGCCGAAATAGGGCTCTAGCTAGGAGCTATCCCTCTCCTGTATGCTCGTGACATGACCTCCAGCTAGGCTCAGATCCCAGTGCCTATTCCTTTGGGTTTTTGCATTTCGTGAAATCAAGGTACAAGGGATATCTCTGCTCCTTGGAATCCCCGGTTGCCGAAATGCCGAAATGTCTTGGCATTCGATCAACGGCTCACAATAACCCTTGAGATCCATGGCCCACGTCCGGCCTCGCTATTTCACTATTTCGTGATTCAAGGTTTTGGGAGACAAGGACCTCTGTCCTTCCAACTCGCGATACTCGAAATTGCAATGTGGACCAATGGTCCAGATCTACCTGTGATCGATGGTTGTTATCCCTCCTGAGATTTGGACATCAAGAAGCCCTCGCCGCTAACCTCCTCATAGCTTCACCTTATCCAATGGCTTGTGGGGTTTCGACGTTTCTCCTCGAGGACTTTCCACCGTCCGTTTAGATCTCTGAGATTCACCCTCGCCGCTAACCTCCTCATAGTTCCACCTTATCTAATGGCTTGCGGGGTTTTGACATTTAGCCTCGAGGACTTTCCACCATCCGTTCAGATCTCTGAGACTCACCCTCACCGCTAACCTCCTCGCAATTCCACCTTATCCAATGGCTTGCAGGGTTTCGACGTTTCTCCTCGAGAGATTTTACTTGCTTCAGACTTAGAAGATTTTCAAAGTCTCTGAAGACTTGGTCTTCGCTTCTTCCTAGGAGATGGGTTTTTCTGGGTCTCGATAACACTTCTCTAAAACATTATTCCTCTTGAGCTTCGCCTTGTGTAGGCCTTGAATTTTCACGCACTCCTTGCGTCTAAGGGATTTCAATAAATTGGATCCAAGGGGTTTCTCACAAAGAGATTCCTCCTGATCTCCTAGTGTTCTCTCCTCGCTCGATGCACACCTTGCAGAGCTTCAATGAAGAGAAACAATTGAAACTGGAAAACTCACAGTCACCGTTTCATTCACTTGTTTATGGGACACAAGAATAACAAAAAAGACAGGAAAATGTAAACACAACTGCACAACATGCATTTGGATCAGTTTTCTCTCTTGTTATATTCACAAGTGCCCAATGGCTACAAAATACATTCAAATTATAGTAACTCAAAAACTGAGATCTCCTGCTAATTTGCAGTTCTCTCATACAACAGATTTCTCTCTGTATTGTCGCCCTCTTCTGGGCGTACAAACTTCTACTTAACTTAAAAAAAAATCTAGGTATTTTCCCTGGCTACTTGCCTACTCTAAAATTCATCCTATGCTATCTTAGTCTAGTCGCACTCCAAAGCCGTAGTGAAAACTCCTGCTCTGCTTGCGATTTTCAAAACGTGCCTCAAAGGGTACAATTCAATACTGGTTCAAGCGTGCCTCCAAAGGTAAATTTCGATGTTGAGTGAAGGCGAATTTCAAAATAGGTTGTAACTTCCCGCGTTTAAGTTCTGGAAGAACTCTCATGTGTTGAGTGGTCCCGCCTCTGCATGCTTGCCAATGATGCTCCTGCATCATTAGTGAAAGTCACAAATCAATGTGACACGTGTTAACCACTCAACGAGTGCCACGTCAACAGTGATGTCAGCAAGCCATGTCACTTTGGGACTACATCCTTTGGGGATGTCTAACTTCTCCTACCATCAAATATACCCCAAGCGCTGAAGGTCGAAGTCACGAAGTAACATTTGGTTGTTGATATAAGATCCTATAGAATATTTATTGACCATCCGATCGAGTGCAATCGAAGGATAGAGTAAGCATGAATCATGAAGTAACACTAATCATTGATGTACTTCGGGAGCGTTATCGACCGTTGATAAAGCATAGTGGAAGGATAGTGTAAGCAGAGGTCTTAACTGACAGCAAGTGGTCACCACCATTCTATTACTTATTCGATAGGTAAACCTACAGAGGAATTTATCTACTCCATAGTCATGTAGCCACGAATAGCCGAAGTCCTGGAGTGAATGAGACCCGTTCATCTCAACTTTTGATTTAGTCATGATTGTCGATTTTGTTTGAATCCTATGGATAAGCTAGGATCATCCATCCAATGTAATATTAAATATTGAATGCTCGATCTACTAGTGAATACAGTATATGCACTTTGGTGAAATTTACATCGGGAGGGTTGAAAGACTACAAAGGCTGGAAGTCCCGAAGGATGAAGTACTAGAGAACCTAGTTCCAACACCAGTAGCTTGATAAGGTAAATAATCTAATAAGGAGTGTAAAGGATCTAGAAGTAAATAATCCCTCAGACATTTGAATATGATCCCATGTAGAATAATAAGGGTGAAAGTAGAAAAGAACTAACATAATAACGTGTGAAATAGATAAGCCCTTGGTTTTGAGCCCCAGTCACAAAGTGAAGTGGGTTGAGGGAATCACTTATCTGCATAATTTGAATATAGAAATCAACAATCCAAATTAAATCACATATAGGGATAAGCACATGGATCTAGCCATCGGTTGCACACAAAGGCAAAAAGGTTTAATGCCTTTAGATTGCTGCTTGAGCATTGTTACACTAGTATCGGTTGTTAGAGCTCCGTGTTAGGGATAGAATTAAGGCCAAATGCACTACAAAGGTCCTTGGACACCTCATTATGGATTCAATGTGCAATGAGTCAAATTATAGGCTATCATAACTATGGGTTGACCTAGAAACTAGTGGAAATTAAGAATATGATTCTTAATTAAAAGAGATTGAAAGAAGAACCAAGTTCACCCAATAAACTTAAATGATAATAGTAAAAGAAGAAATTTGTTATTAAAATAACATAGTTGTTAATAAATGAAAGGGTGTGATGGTTCATTATTAAAAGATACAATGGTTCAAATGTCATACCTTTTTGGATACTATATAAACATAAAGGTATGGTGAAAGAAAGGTGTCTCTGCAGTCCAGATCAGAAGATCAAAAGAAGAAGCGGTGTTCAAGAAGGAAAGCTAAAGATACTTATGTAGTGAAGGTGGAAGGGAGGAGCAAGGAAGGATTCATATCCTTTACTAAGTAAAGTGTGCAAACAAGGGACTTGATGCTTCCTAGGGTTGGTGCCCTAAATACAAGGGAATTGGTGCTTCCTAGGGTTGGTTCCCTAAAACAAGGGAGTTGGTTGTTCCTAGGGTTGGTGCCCTGAAGAAGGGGATTTGTGTCTCCAAGAGTTGGTGCTCTAAATAGGATTTGTGTCCTTCACAAACACAATATTATTCTTCATAAACTTTGTAATCCTTGTTGAAGTATACTTATATAATTGATTGTTTAAATACAAATTCCATTGTTGATCAATAGTGATGATAATTAGAATAAAAATTAATTACTAATTGTTTAAAAAGGTAATATTGATTCACCCCCCCCTTCTCAGTATTTCCAAAAATTGGTATTAGAGCGAGTTCCTTCAACATAGTCTAATAACTGGAAGGTATATCCTGAAAGAAATGGATCAGTCAAAAGGACAATTAGTTACACAAATGATCTAAAAGGCTCCTTAAGAAGAGAATATAATAAGGCAAAGATGATACCATTGAAAACTATTCCACATAAACAGAAATTGGCACTCCCTACTAAAGTAAAATATGACAAGAAGAATATAATCACCAGAAGGAATCCCCCTAATAAATATCTATTTATTGGATATTGTTACTCTTGCAACAATTTTGGACATAAGTCAGTACACAACAAAGTTTATGGACATTACAATCATAGAAATGTCCAAAGATATAAGAACAATAAGTACAATACATAGAAGAGAAACTATAACTCATTTTTTCCTTTGCAAAACTTCAATATTGAATGCCAAAAATGAAAAAATTATGGTCATAAGGCCAGTGAATGTAGATTGCCAAAACATTCCATGAAGGCATGTATCTCCAACATTAAGGAAAATTATAAGATGTGGAGAAGAAAAGATAAAGTACAAAGGAAGAAAAATGATGAAGATATTGCACCTAAATTTGATAAAATTGACAATAGGAGTATGATGGATGAAGTGTCTGATAAAGTATATAAAAATAAGAGTTATGCATATAAATTAGATCAAGCTCAAGACAAGAAAATTCCTAAAGAAAAATATGACACAATTACAGAACTTGATAATGTCATGCAAGTAGATTATCCATTACCCAACAAATGGAAAATGCAAAAAGAAAATTCTCAAAACAAGGATAAAGAAGCTTCTGGTGCAAAAAACAATGATGATGACGATGAAACTTCAATAGGAGATCAACCAGAAGAATTAAGTGATGATGATCTTGGAAATTTTCAAACACTATTTTGATGATCTACTAAAACTCCTCCTAATATATATATATATATATATATATATATATATAATAAAGGGAGGAATTAGGGAAGACTTAAGATTGTTCCTGTTGATACCCCTATGAGTATTGAAGCACAGAAAAATGAAGAGGATCTTGGATTACAAATGAATGAATATATAACTAGCATTATTGAAAGCATCATGGTTTGATGGTATAACTCTATGCAAGATCTGATATGGTTTGTTGTGGGTCTTCATCTGCCCGGGAACAGTTCCAGTTATGTATTCTCTCAACGAAGTTATGTGAATGGTTTATGAGGCAGATTTGTCATGGTACATGGCTAGTACATATGTCCAAGGATCGTTATAGGAAGATCATATTATTCTTGAGCAGTTGATCTATGTTCCAGTTGAGAATTAGTATTTGAAGAGGAAGCAAATTGTAGTGATAGCATATTTTTCATCTTGCAGAGAAGATATGAGAAGTTAATCTTGTTCCCATGATTGGTTGTAGAAGCATGATTCTAGGGGGGGTTATTCTTCTTCCCATGATTGGTTGTAGTAGCATGATTCTAGGGGGAGATATTCATAGACAGGGTAGGCATCACCTCAAGGGGAGCATCACCCTAAAATCAAACATCCCTTTTTCTCATTGTTGTCAAAGAGGGAGAATGATCAGTAAAATCTAGTTAAGATTAAAAAATGGGTTTTACTTTGTTTCCATCAATGCTAAAGGGGGAGAACGTTGGACATGGTATTATGTTGTTGGAATTGATGTCAAGAATATAAATATGGAATTGTCATTATATGTCTTTGAGATCCTAAAGCTCAGGAGAGATAACGTAGAAGGTTGCGCAAAGGGCACAACGCGAGGTACAGAGGAATCCTATATAAACCTAAATATCATAAGAGATAGCCTTCTAATTGGATAAATACAATGCATAAATGAGCACATTAACACAAATCTCAAAAGGAAGAAAGTTAATCGAAGCTTAGAAGAGATAGTGCATTTGAAGTAACAAAAAAGACAAATTTCTGTGAGTGAAGAAATCCTTTTGTAAATGATCGAGTTACATGAGTCATTCATTCTTAGTTCAGGACAATCCAGGATCATTAGATTGAGGTGAAGTCATAGGTTGGGAAGGATTAAATATCAATCATTATATTAGCATTATGGACCGTTGGATCAAGTAGCGGATAAATTACTTCAAGACTTTTCCACTTCGCCACCTCAGCAATTACTGGAGACAAGAAAGAATCCATGAGATCCCAAAGTCACAAAATAACTCCTACCATCGATTAAGAAGGAGCTTCGGATGGTTTCCCAACTGTTAGATCAATATTTGATATAGAGTTAAGCATTGACCGTCGATATGGAATGGAAATGTTGAACCGTCAGATCACACTAAAGGAAAGAAGGTGGTCAACTTCAGCATTGACCACTTTGGCGAAAAGGAGTCTGAAACATGTAAGTTTACTTGAAGGTCGAAGCCCCAAAGTTGTGAACTCCCGACGTCCATCAGATCAGAGGAAGAGAAGGGAAATCCCATTAACCATTGATTTGGAATGAATATTGAAACCGTCATATCGCACTAAAAGGAAGAAGGTGGTCAACTCTAGAATTAACCTACTCCGACGATAAGAAGCTCAAATAAACCGGGAAATCCCGAAATCTGGAGCCTGATAGTTAATAGAAGTCGTCAATCAAGACAAGGAAAGATCTATAGTGATAGATCTATTCAACACTTAGGAAATTTGGGATTATTAGATCGAAGTCTCAAAATTGTCATATTACCTAAGCAATGACAATTGTCATATCAATCAGAAACTTCGTATGAAACTACGACTATTATATCTAAAAGGAAGACATGTTACACATCAGTAGGCCCACGTTAGTAGGACCATGTCAGAAATAGATGACACATGGCCTAATCAGATGATGAAAAGTGTCAAAATACATATGGAACATAAGGTCTGTGAAAGTCACAAATCAAGGTGACACATGGTATCCACTCGGCCAATGCCACGTCAATAATGATGTCAACAGGCCACGTCACTTCGAGACTACATCCTCCTAGGATGTCTAGCTTCTCCTACCAGCATATATACTCAAATCATCGAATGTCGAAGTCACAAATTAACATTTGGCCATTGATCTAAGATCCTACAAATTATTTCTTGACCGTTTGATCAAGTACAGTTGAAGGATGGAGTAAGCATGAATCACGAATTAACGCTAACTGTTGATCTAGTTCGGAAGTGTTCTTGGTCATTGATATAGCATAGTGGAAGGATAGCGTGAGCATAGGTGTTAACAGAAAGCAAGTGGTCACCGCCATTCTATGACTTATTCAGTAGGTAAACCTCCAGAGGAATTTCTCTACTCTATATTCCTCAAGCCACGAATAGCCAAAGTCCCATAGTGAATGAGAATCATTCATATCAACTCCTAATTAAGTCATGATTGTCGATTTTATTTGAAGCCTAAGGATGAGCCAAGATTTTTCGTCCAACGAAAGATTAAATATTGACCTTCTGAATGAATATTGAATACAGTATACACACTTTGGTGAAATTTACTCAGGGAGGGCTGAAAAACTGCAAAGGTCGGAAGTCTTGAAGGATGAAGTATCGGAGAACCCAGTTCCAACACCAGTATCCTGATAAGGTAAATAAGATAATAAGGAGTGTAAAGGACATATAAGTAAAGAATCCCTCAGAATTTTGAATACGGTCCCATGTAGAACTATAAGGGAGAAAGGATAAAAGTGTTAACATAATAACGTGTGAAATAGATAAGTCTGTGGTTTTGAGCCCCTGGTCACAAAGGGAAGTGGATTGAAGGAAGCGCCTATCTACAGAATTTGAATATGGAAATCAACAATATATATTGAATCATATACAGGGATAAGCACATGGATCTAGCCACCTATTTCACGTAGAGGAGAAAAGGTTTAGTGCCTTTAGATTTGGTGCTTGAGCAATGTTACACCCATATAGGTTGTTAGAGCTATGTGTCAGGGACATAGTTAAACCAAAATGCACTACAGAGGTCCTTGGACACCTCATAAAATATTTGATGTGTGATGAGACAAATTATAGGTTGCTATAATTGTGGGTTGAATTGGAAACCAATGCCAATTAGGAATATGATTCTTAATTAAAAGATATTGAAAGAAGAACCAAGTTCACCCAATAAACTTAAATGATAATAGTAAAAGAATAAATTTGTTATTAAAATAACATAGTTGTTAACAAATGAAAGGGTGTGATGGTTCATTATTAAAATACACAATGGTTCAAATGTCATACCTTTTGGGATATTATATAAATAGAAAGTTATGGTGAAAGAAAGGTTTCTCTGCAGTCCAGATCAAAATCAAAAGTATAGTCCAAGAAGGAAAGATGAAGATACTTATGCAGTGAGGGTGTAAGGGAGGATTAAATAAGGATTCATATCCTTTACTAAGTAAAGTGTGAAAACAAGGGAGTTTGCTCTTTCTAGGTTTGGTGACCTAAGGACAAGGGAGTTGGTTCTTCCTAGGGTTGGTGCCCTAAAGACAAGGGACTTGGTGTTTCCTAGGGCTAGTTCCATAAAAAAAGGGATTTTGTGCTTCATAGGTTTGGTTCCATAAAACAAGGGAGTTCGTGCCCTAAAGAAGGGGATTTGTGTCACCAAGAGTTGTTGCTCTAACGAGGATTGATGTCCTTCAAAAACACAAGATTATTCTTTATAAACTTTGTAATCCTTGTTGAAGTATACTTATATAATTGTTTGTTTAAATACAAATTCCATTGTTGATCAATAGTGATGATAATTAGAATAAAAAATTAATTACTAATTGTTTAAAGTGGTAATACTAATTCACTCCCCCTCTCAGTATTTCCAACACAACATGTAAAGCTTCCATTTTAGGAAGAGGTCGAAAATCCATAATCATAGCTTTAAGGATAGCCTCATATGAAGGAAACTCAACATCCATGAAACCAGGGCTCGTCAACACACAAGTAACATAGATCAAGGTCTCATAAAAAGTAAGATGAAAATAAAGAGGAAATTCCAGATCACTCATGCCAAAAGGGGAAAGAAAATGCTTACATGTCACTATTGGATATGACACCTCATCAATTACCAATAATTTATCTCGAGAAAGAGAAAATTACTATAAATATCCTTTCTCAGAAGCAATTGAACAATGAGGATATAATGCCACATAATTCACCTGTGGCAAGGTAGAGTCTACTCAAACACTAGGAACATACAAAGGGGAAACTTGCGCTAAATCGGAACTAGGATGGTGATTATCATATGAAAGTTGATCAATAGTGACAATGCTTTTGTTGTGATGGAAATGCATTACATGAAAAGTGTATATGCCATAACATTCATGGCATAAAAATAAGCATGCCCAAGAAGCATATTGAAATGTAAAGGGCCTAACACAACTAATAGATCGACTAGGACAATATGTCCACTTAATGTGATAGCCAACTGAGGAAGAATCTCCAAAATTTCACTAGATATTTTGTCAAAATCCAACAACTCACCAGTAGTTGACACAAGCTTTGGAGAACCCAAATCATTCCAAGTCGAGGAGGATAAAATACTTGCAGAGGATCCTTCATCTAAAATACATCAATAAATAACCATTGAATTAACTTTAAACTTTATATGGACATGTGAAGAAGAAGGAAGATGAGACTCAACAAGATCATTCCAATCAAAGGAAACCATCCTAGGACTTGGAGGGAGTAGAGTCGAAGAGAGTGGAATTCCCCCTTGTTTAGAAGGTACTAAAATGGAAGTTATAAAGAAACAGTCAAAAGTCACATCTCTCCTCGAAAGAAGAGTGGGATCAGCTGAAGATTGCATCGATGATACTACTTTAGTAGATTCGACACTATCCAAGAGAAGAGTGGGATCGACTGAAGATTGCATTAGTATGACCACTTCCTCAACCATTGGTTGAATAAAAATTGAGACAACATGGTCAAGAGATGCATCACTCCCCAAAATAAGAGTGGTGTCAGCCGAAGATTGCATCGACTGACCACTTCATCAACCAATGATTGAATAGATTTCTTGGAAACCGAAGATAACTCAAAACTAGAAGGGCCTTCAGACAAGGACCATTCTCTTCATACCATGACAATAGCAGGGAAAAAATGAGTAAGGTGATATCCTTTTCAAATATTACAAGGGAACTTGGACTTATGTCCTATACATCTAGGTTTCTCAATAGTATCAATGCCCCCAACATGATTTGCAGCGACTGGTTTCTTGTCTTCAACATGACTTACAGATGTTGTTGGCATAACTCCAACATGACTATCAATGGTTGGTTTCACTCTCCCAACATGAATAGAAGAGGTTGGTTTCTTGTCTTCAACATGATTCATAGAGGTTGTTGACATAAATTCAACATGACTAGCAGAGGTTGGTTTCACGCTCGTAGCATGATTGTCATAGGTCAGTTGCTTGTCTTCAATATGACTCATAGAGGTTGTTGAAATAACTCCAAAATGACTCATAGAGGTTGGAAACTTATTTCCAATATGACTTGCAGTGACTGGACTTTCTCTCCCAACATGACTTGCAGCAGCTAGTTGCTTGCCCCCAACATGATTTGCAAAGATTGGGTGCACATCTCCAACATGACTCACAGAGGTTGGTGAATTCTTCTTCTTACTCTTCCTCTTCTTATTCCTTTTATACTTCTAGTTATTAGTAGCTATACTTTCACTAGAAGAGGGAGAAGGAGAAGGAATAGACTTCATGGATGCAGAAGATAAAGGATCAACATCCATATGATGCCCATGACATAAATTGCTTATCTAAGGAGTATCAATATCATTTAGGACATTCAGAGTGCTCCACAACCAAACCTGTAGCCCAAAATTCAACCCAAGAATGTCCAGAGTGGCCATCAAGTGAGCACCAACATTTCCAAAGAATGGAAAAGCATAAGAACCCCCGTTGGAAGGGGTACCTTGGTTGGTATCCTCAAGAAATTTGGTCATGACATTCTTATGCACAAGTCCATCTCTTGTAGGATTTTTCATGTCTGAAAAAGTCTTACACAATGACTATGGTGAAACAATGGTATAAAAACCTGTGCCTACTAGGGGGTGGATCCACTCTTTCAAGATAAATACCAGAGGTCCTTCTTGGCCAGTGGAGCGATTGGTAGACCACCCTAAATCAATTATCCAAAATTAGTGATACAAACACAACATATGGACAACTATAAAAATCAACACTCCAATAAAAATTCCTAAGAGAACATTGCAAAAAAACAACTTCTTCAAAACCTAATCCCAGGTAGATGGTGTCATGAGTCCAAAGCAATGAAAAAGTGGAAAGGGACCTTCCATATTCTTCTCCGAGTTGATCAAGTCCCGAGACTAATGAATTAAAGAGTGAGAAGCATTTACTCTGACCTCCATTGACCATCCTTATCTAGTGTAATTACCCTCACTTTGCAGGTCACCCTCCAACAGTTCTGAAAAGTGCGATACAACATCTTCTTCAGGTACCACAGGAAACCCCTCACAGTCACCTATAAGATACTTAGGAAAAGAAACTATGGATACCAACTTGTAGTCAACATATGGAGGGTACTTTCCACAGTTGGGATGGAGTATATGGGAAATATGACTAAGTCTGAATCTCTTCCAGAGGACTGTCTACAAAAGGGCCAATGTCACTTCAAAAAATCTCAAACTAAGAATGAAGCTTCCAAAGGACTGATTCCAAGAGGGCCAATATCACTTCGGGAAAAATTCAACGAAGTTCTAAAGTTGTATAGGACCTATGCCATATAAGTTAGTGTCACTTCAAGAAAAAAACCCAAATATGCTCAATTTGTTATGCTTGGTCGAGTTTCAGAGGAGTTTAGCTTCTGTGTGAGAGGAGTTTCCCAACCACACCTATAAGATAGTTGGGTTTGAAATATCCCTATATCAAACTCCTATGTTTTTTACCAGCCTTGGAGAGTTATCTCTCCAATCCTAATCCAAGGCCCTAACCCCAAACTTGTTTGTGAACCCTATAAATAAAATCTAGTAAATTTTAAATTTAGTGTTTATTTTAGTGGTTGATTTTTACTCAAAGGATACCTAAGTGAAATTGATGTTGTTTGTATGAATCAAGAAGAAAATACTTTAAGAACACCGTTCTTAATAAACAAACTTGTCCTTCAAATGAAAAGGTGCAATACACTTCTTTTACAAGTTTTTCAAAATGGAAAAATATATATTTTTGTTTGTATGCAAGATCTAAGATTACTTTGAAATGCAAGCCTAAAATTCTCTTTTATTTTGAATGCCAATGAAAATTACATTGTCACTCTAGGATAAATGAAAAGCAGAGTATAAAGGAACTTTGCAAACAAGATTCTTTTCTTTTTGTAAAAGGCTACTCAAAACCAAAATCAACAACTTTTTCAAAATAAGAAAAATGCATAAAAAACTCGAGTGCTAGAAAATGAGTTCTTTTCTTGATAAAACTTAAGAGGCAAGGGAACAAGAGAAGAAACAAACAAAAACCAAGATATTTTTCTTTTTTTTACTAAAAAGAGATAAAATACAACTACAGTGCAATTTTGTATTTTCTTTTTATGAACAAAAGAAAGAAGGCAAAGAGGAAGAAAGAAGACAGTCCAAGATCACTAAAACACAACAATGAACTGGTATTGTCTAGCAACTCAAAACTAATCTTTCCAACCCACTTAAAATCCTTATAAAAATATTAACCGATCAAAGAGAAAGAACCTTTGATCAAATTTTTGAGTTTACAGAGAATTGATATAACATTCAAAGACAAAAACCAACCAGAGAAGGTTTAGGCAATGTTGAACAACCAACCCAGAACTTCCTAGAAATTAGAAAACAATCCCAAGAGAAACTTTTCAGAAGTGTACATGAATGTGTACATTGTGAATAGCATATGTACGCGACTGGAACTGAAGTGAATCACATATATACGTGGTTCATACATAGCCAAAATGTGTACACCTTAGAAAAACACAAAAAAAGAGAAATTGCAAATAACAAGGAAGCTTATAGAAACTAGAAATGACTTATTAGGTGTTAAATGCTCGACAACAAGCCCAAAAAATAAGAAAAATAAGAAATCACAAGATCCCTTAAACTGTCCCAAACTAGGAGAAAAATCTCCCCAAACTAGGAAACAAATCTCCCCAATATGGTTGCCAATTATGTTACAAGATTTTATATCCTATGACCTTGGATCTATGTCACAACAGATCATAATTGTATCTAAAAGACTAAACCTACCCTCCAATATACAAATCAATAAAGAAATGATTACTTAGAA
>JZKD02S0547445.1:732212-745156 GCA_000966675.3 Picea glauca | reverse complement strand
GGTTGATAGAACACACAATGGTAACGTCCTTCGATGTAAGTTTAACGAGCCCAGAGAAGGTAAGCTCGGTGGTTTTTCATGTTTAGAGAGTCTGAAAAAGCATAAAAGGAGACTTTACTGGGGTACCTTTTTCAACAATAGTCTAGTCAGTTCAAAAAAGGGATAAACTAGCACTGATTAGACGTCAATTCAAAACCATTTTAACGAGTGTGACAAGGACAAGATCACTCGGCTATTTTTTCACTTTTAAGGAGTCTGAAAAAATCCTAACTTGGACTCCATCAAGAATATTCTTATGGACCAATTTAACGAGTGTGAAAGAATAAGGTCACTCGACGATCTTTTCAATTTTAGGGAGTCTGAAAAGAGCTTAACTATGGACTCCGTGGGGGTTTCTTTTTCGTAAATTTAGTCCCACAGGCCCGAAAAAGGAATAAAATTATACCTGAGAGTACTCTTCTAAATAATGGGAATTCGATAGAGTATACCTTTGTTCATACAGTTGACCATCCGGACCGAAAAAGGGGTAAACTACCGTCGGACAGACGTGACTTCAAATTCAGTTTAACGAGCGTGAAAGGTCACAAGATCGCTCGGCAATCTTTTCATGTTTAGAGGGCCTGAAAAGGGATTAAAAAGAGACCCGTTTAAGGAATGTTCTTCTGGACCAATTTAACGAGTGTGAAGAAACAAGGTCACTCGGCAATCTTTTCATCTTTAAGAAGTCTGAAAATGGCTTAAAGAAGACTCCAAAATGGCTACTTTTCTCAGTTAATCCGGACGAGATTGAAAAGCATAAATGCAGCCTCGTCTGATGTTGCTTTTGGATCTCAAAGCAATGTTGAAAAACAGCAAAGTTAGCTCATGATAGACTCTTTGTGGGTCGATGCTTGGCATCTCCTCGGGGGAGTTGTATGCTCTAACGAAAAAATTGTCTAGGATGCCAAGGGTTCTGGAGATATTGATAGGTATCATTTCAGAAATGGTTGCAATATTACCCTCAGCATAGATCTTGTGTGTAGCTAAGGGATTAGTATGACAAGACCTATCTCTAGTCATAGTCACAGTGAATTCCCCTGCTTCGATTAGGCTTAACTTTGGGAGGAAATATGATCTGTGATGAAGATCGTCCCAAGGTTTGTCTGGACTAGTCATTGCTTTGATTACTGCTTCGTCAGAAGGAAAGACTAAGTCTAACGAATCGACATTAGCAAGAGGAACCTGAGCCCAAATAGGCTCTAGAAGTGGATCTAACTCTTGTGCAGGATTTGGATCTGGGTTAGCTGAAGCTTGATGGACTAAAGAGTACGCTACCTCAGCGACAAACAAGGGCATGGACATGATGGGGTGCCCTGTCTCATCCATCGTAGTCGATGGGGAAGGAAGAATCCAAGAATCCTTAAAGTAAGTCGTGCGGAATGACGAAACTTGAAAAATCTCAACCTTATGGTGATTAGATATAAATTTGACATCATCATGAGGAGGTGAGTAATCGAAGGTACCCATCAAGGACAGGCAAAAACCAACTCCTACATTAACGACACATGGTTGAGGATTATCAATCATGGGAACCGTGGATGCCCCCAAAGCTGGGTCAGGTCTAGAGAAGGACAGTTGATCGATGGTCACTATCCAACCCTCGTGTGGAAAAAACAAGACTCAGAAAACAGTAGAAACAACAGCTTGCATAGCATAAGTCCAACTCCATCCTAACAAGAGATTATAGTTGAGGGGAGCATCGACTACCTCTACTTCGACACACACGGTCTTCCCTCCTAACTACATAGGGAAAGAAGGAATGATGCCATGTGGTCGGAAAGAATGACCGTCGAAAGCAGTAAGGAGAGTAGGTGATGGAGACAAAGTGGGCTGGCCTATAGAATTCCAACATGCTAACGACATAAAACACGTGTATGCGCCCTCGTCGACCACCGTGTGAAAGATATTTCGTGTAAAAATTTTCATGGGATGAGCCACTACTATTTGAAATGCTACGTGGTAAGGCAAATGAGGTTTTAAATCTGTTGTATCTAACATGATGGTACCCGGTCTCGGTAGAGCCTAAAGAAGTTAACAAGGCTTTCCTCTGAGCAAGGCAACTTTGGAGGACTTCCAAAGTAGACATCGTAGAAGGGGTTTGTGATAAATCCTCCACCAAAGAGTAATTCTGGGTGGCCCTTGCGTTTGGGTTGTGAGAATCTTTCTTAAATGCACCCT
Source organism: Picea glauca (assembly GCA_000966675.3). Lineage (NCBI taxonomy): Eukaryota > Viridiplantae > Streptophyta > Pinopsida > Pinales > Pinaceae > Picea > Picea glauca. Next base: position 742,939 of record JZKD02S0547445.1, on the reverse strand, counting down.
TTGGAATGCGTGTCATTGTTTCTCCCAACGTCTTCTCTATCTGTAGAGGAAGAGATGGGAGTTCAGCTTCTTTACCCTTCTTAGAGGCGCTTGGTTTACTATAGTTGTGTGCTCTAGTCGTTATGAAAGCATCACCCGTAACCATATATACGTTTGCGGATGAGAAATTGTTTGGAGGAGGGCAGGTTTCTTGGCTACCCCCTTCGGCACTTGTAGAGGATTGAGTTAAATTTTGCCCATGTTGAAAGGGATTAGTCAACACTGCTTGTTGTTGCTGTGTGACAAACTTCTAGGCCTCTGCAAGTCGAGGACAAAGATGGGTCAGGTGGTCTTCCACACACAAGTTTCACGGATACCTCGCCTTTCATTTTTTTGTAGTGTCCCCGCTAGAATTATCAGTAGGTTTTTTATCCCCCTTACCCTTATTGCATTGTTTTTTCTTCCCTTCAGGCTGTTGGGTGGCCTTTGGGTTAGTCAACTGCACGGAGTGTACTTCCGATGTTTGGGTAGGAGGAGCAGCCAAAGTAGTAGTCTGGATGGCCGCTGAGTGTTGTATAGATAATTGTTGCAATTGTTTTGTCAATTTCTTAGCAGGCTTGGTTTGCACTGAACCAACAATACCATTGGCATGTGGTCCAGCTCTCTGTCTAGTTTTATCCAGTATCGATCATGGTGCATCCGGCAGGATGTTGTATAATAAACCATACTGAGAATAGATGAGCTCAAACTGTTGAGCCCTCATGATGGCATCTTCTTCGGAGAAAACCCAAGAAGTCACGACGTCTTTGGATAATTGTGAGACCATAGACTTAAGGAACCACTCAAGCAGGAATGCTAGTGGGATTAGTACTTTGATTAGACTCTTCCGGTGTCTCCACTCTCGGATATGATCAGAGATATGGTCCACTGTTGTCTTTTCGAAATTGGCGAGCAGTTCTGTGCCTGCGTCGTATCTCACAAGTAATTGGAAATGGTTAAGGAAGGCCATCGCCAGTTCGCCAAAGGAAGAGTATCTTGAGAGATCAAACTCGATGTACCATTTTGCAACACTCCCGATAAGAGTGCGTTGAAACAATTGTAATTGGACGGAGTCATCTTTCAATGAGTTAGATGAACACCAAAGATGGAAAGTAGTCACATGATCACCTGGATCTTCGTTAGGTTTGGCCTCGAACTTTGGAATGTTCGAAATCAACTTCGTTGGCATAGGAGGCCAATGTGGATCGTGACAAATAGGATCATTTAACAACCTTGTCAAATCTGGCAAGTGTAATTTCACCAGGAATGGTAGTTTGGGTTGTTGTTGATAGCCTGGGAAAAAGGGTCCTGGAGTTTGACTGACACCAGGTTGCCAGGAAAAGTTAGGCTGCTGGCCTAGATTCTGGTAGAAACCATGGCCCTGACCAGCATAAGGATTTTTCATCTGCGGAGACATCATCGGTTGATTTCCGATAAAGGACATAGGATGTTGGGCATGCAACATGTTTGAAAGACTTTGGGAAGGATTACCCCATGTCGGTCCTGATGGGAGAGGCATAGTAGTCTATCCAGGGTTACATTGACTGTGGAAAGAATTACCCCAGAACGACATTCCAGAGGAGGGAACGGATCCTTGTCCTGAGTTCCAAGGTCCTGCTATATGTGCCCCCGACGCAGGAATAGTACCCTGTGCCGGAGTAGACTGTCCAAAAATGGGAGTGCCCCCAGATGGGAAAGCGGTGGATGCGAAAGTGTTGTTACCAAATGTCTCGTTCCAAACAAATGGTGATGAACCTACCAGCATGCTATGCGTAAGTGTTCATTGACTCCTGGCTCCAAATAAACTAGTGTGTGCAGGCTACCCAACGGACTACTAATGCGGACCACCAAGCGAAGGGGACGAAGGAGGGATATGTCCTCCAACATAAGGAAAGACGTTAAAAGGGACAGGAGTGCCCCCAAGTTGACCTTGTAGAGGAGCGTTAGAGCTCCCTACCCCCAAACCCAAAGTCTTTAAAGTGGAGTAAGTGAATGCAGGACTTGTTCCCGAACTAGGCATGCCATATGAGAATGGAGGGCCTGTCGCACTAGGTGTGAAGGGAGTTGTGGCCGCCACCATAGATGGGTTCGGACCAGTGTGTGACGTAGTTGCGGCTGAGACCATGGTGGCTCGGACCGACGACGGCAAGTTAGGAGATGTTTCTTCTGTGGTAGCAACTGTGGTGGGAATGGAAGAATTCCCAGAAGAAGTAACAGTGTTTGTTTCCATAGCTATGTGAGGCACTGACAGGCTTTCGTAAAATTGGATTGGTACAATAACTAGTGGCCAAGTATCAGTGGTTGGGGTTTCAACCGAGCCAATATTGGTGGTTGATTCCTCTAGGAGTTGTTCGGGCACAATGGTTTGTAACCCGGTTTCTTCGAAAGACCCTTGTTGGTCTAGCTTCTGCCTCAATGGTGGCGGGGATGGCGCCAGTATAACCGGCGGCAGGCCCAGAAGCCTTCGTGACCAACGGAGCTCGGGATCCTCCATTGGGTGAGAAGATCCAAGACACTCTAAGGTATTCTACACGTTCAAACAGTAACACACACTAAAAAAGAAGCCCCTAAGAGATAAGACAAGCAATCACTAAACTATTTGGAAGAACAGTTACAACAACCAACACTAGAGCAACTTACCGGTGCAAGTGCAACTCGAATATGGAAGCACCCTCCGAGTATACTCTGCAAAGCGTGGCCTGATGTCTGTCCTAGGTACCGCGGTATACCCCCGCAGTCACCCGTGTATGTCCCTAAAAATATTGGCAACTAGGTTGCTAGCACGTAAACAGTCACCAGACAGGTACAGTCGAAAGTCGGGTAGACCACAATGAGCAGGGTATCAAGCCTGAAACCTATCAAGGGTATCGAGAGAAAATAGTCCAGAAGACAACTGAGGACCTCGAATGGATTCGAGACCCATGAAGCCCCGTGGCAAATGCAAACGACGTAATCCCAAAACAAGCCCTCGATATGTGTTCTCCACTACGATTGGTCCGGCTTTGGAGGGGTTATCTCTGCTACCTTTCCGCACGCAACCTCATGTTTATCCCCTATGTTAGAGGGGGGTCCTGGATAACTTCCACGAAATTAGACTTCTACACTCCCTATCACAAACTCTAATGTTTGGTTTTGAATGGCCTTGGAGAGTTTCCTCTCCAACCTAATCCAAGGCCCTAGTCCTGAACTATTGTATGAACCCTACAAACAAAAAGTCTAATAGATTTTAAATTAGCGTTGCTTTTATGGGTTTTCTTATGTCACGGGGTATGAAGGTGAAACTAATGATGTGTAAAGACTAAAGAAAAAACGAATGAAAAAAAAACTGGAAACAAAAGACTTTTACTAAATGCAAAATTTTCAACAACTTTTCACAAAGAAAGATTTCTTTTTCTTTTCGATTTTTCTAAGATTTCATGCAGCAAACATAAAGGAATTTCGCTTGACTATGATATACTTATGATCTAAATGCACTGCAAAAACTTATGAAGAAAAAGACTTCTCCCTAGCTAGTGATGCAGAAACACACTCTTTAACCAAAGCAGAAAAATGAAAAAGAGATATATTTTTTATTTATTTAAGTGCTAAATAAAGCAACAAAGGGAAAATACCGACAAGCACAAAACCAAGAAAGACAAATTCTGGCTTAAAGCGCGGATCGAAAAGAATCAAAGCAAAGACACACAATGCAATAAAAATAAAGACTCTTACGCTTGTCTAAAAACCATAAAGAAAAGTATATATATATATTTTTTATATTTTCTGTTCAACTATCGACTGAGAAAAAGTAGGCTAAGGGTAAGATGACCTAACCTACTGACTGTTCAACCCTAGACTCAAACACCTGAGAGAAATACTTCTTATCAAAGGAGGGGATGACTGCCCTACCCTGAACAAAAAGTAGCATGTCAAGCACGCTACTGTCACTAAAACAGCACGCATGCGAACACGTGCTGAGCTGAAATAGGACATGTGTACACATGGGCTGACCTTGTACAGGCCACGTGTATGTATAACTCCTAAGACAAAGATAAAAAACAGGCAGTCCAGACCAAGAAGAGGCCTATGGTATTGACAACCAGGGTCCCTTGAAGGCTTGGATGCTTTTTCAAACAGAAAAGAAAAAAATAATTGCAAGGAATAACAAGACACAAAAAGAAAAACTGATACAGGACCGTGAACCAGCAAGACTCAGACAGGATTCCAGAAAACCCCCTGAGAATGTATAATTTTGAAAGGGAAGAGGAGGACTGCCTCTTAAAGTTCTCTGAACTCCTACACGCTACTGAAACCTCTATAGCTAGCGTTCACACGCAGGCTGTAAGAGGTTAGGGCGTTGGTACATTCATGCAGGCCTTCTACAGGCCACGTGTACCTCTGTGTCTCCCGATAATTACCGTCAAGCAACAGTCAAGGAAAAACTGGTATAAAGAACCAGGCTCCCTGCTAGCTCAGACCTAACAGAAAACAAACAGACAAAGAAAGAAAGAAAATCTAATCTTTTAAACTACCCACCAACTCGACTAAATCCGGAAACCCTAAAGAGTATCTTCCCCGGTACGGTCGCCAACTCTGTTGTTGGGAAAAATACCCTATGGAATAGCAAACTAGGGTCAGAATTGCATGCAGATTTTGACCATAAAGAAATTAATTTTTAACCTACCACCCAAAACTTAAACCCCTTTTTCACGATACATGCATGGAAATGAACTACTAACCTTGTTACTGATGTTTGGTGTAGATCCTTCGTTGTGCTTTGACCGCTTGCTTGCGCTGCTCCTTCCAAAGATAACCTGCAATCAAGACAAACAACTATGCATGCATGCTACTTTTCTACCTAAGGGTTAGAAATTAAGCATAAATTAAACAAACCATATATAACTCATGCATTGGGACAGGAAAAGTATTATTTTATTATTTGAAAAATGAATCAACTTACAATCAAAGGCGAGACCGGCCACTGCTCCTTGATCCTGATCCTGGGCTCCTCCTCTTCTATCCTCCAACTGCTTTGTGTTAATTCTCCTTTGGCTTGAGGAAAGGCTAAAGGGTTGGGACAATGGATTCAGCAATGGGCAGAGTTTCTTCACTATATTTTTTCCTTCTCAAATGGTACCCCTACCCCTTCTTTTATAGGCTATAAGGATCTAGGGTTTTGGATGAACCATCGGCCATGCATGGCCGAGAGTTTCAGTTAACTGACCCATAGCTTTTTGTTCCGTCGGCAACTTTCCTTTTTTTTTGTGCTTTGTTAGGTACACGCGGGTTGTAATGGGACTGCCAACGTGCACACGTGTGCAGTAATGGGTTATGGCGCGTGGGCCTTGACACAAGAGGATTTTCAAAGAGTTTGTTTAGCAGCTGTTTTGGCAATGAAGGGATAGGAGTTGGCCTGATGCCAGGTAAGCATATGTGGTGCAATTTAGGGTTATAACAGTGTTCAAATCAATGCATTTGCTACTATGTTCACCATTTCTTTAATGTAAGTAATCTCAAAGTAGTATTCGCTAAGTAGTTCTAACCAACGCCTTTGTCGTGCGTTCAAGTCACTTTGAGTAAAAATATATTGCAATCCACAGTGATTAGTCTTTAATTCAAATTTTCTTCCAAAAAGATAATGTCTCCAAACTCTCAAGGCATAAACGATTGCTAATAACTCCAAATCATGTGTTGCATAATTATCTTCATGCCTTCTTAATTTCCTTGAAATATAAGCAATGACTCAATCGTCTTGCATGAAAACTCCACCTAGACCTTCCTTGGATGTGTCTGTGCATACCAATATTTCCTTGTCCGTATCAGGAACCTTCAGTATCGATGTTGTCGTTAACAACTCCTTAAGCTTTTGAAATGCTTCCGTGCATTTCTCTGTCCATACAAATTTCTTTTTTTTTCTTCTGTAATTTCGTAATTGGATTTGTTATCTTTGAAAAACCTTCGACAAAGCGTCAATAATAACATTCTAACCCCATAAATCTATGTATTTCTTATACATTCGTTGGTTTTGGCCATTCCATAATAGCCTCTACTTTCGTTGGATCCACAACGATAACTTCTCCAAATATAATATGTCCCAAATAATGAATCTTCGTCTGGTAGAAAGAACACTTTGACAGCTTCCCATACAACTTGTTTTCTCTTAGACACTGTAGAACCAATCTCAATTGTTTGTCGTGATATTATTTCATCCAAGAATAAATCATTATATCGTCAATAATTACTTGTACAAAATTTTCCAAGTATTCGTGGAATACCCCATTCATCAAACTCATGAATACGCTTGGGACATTTGTTAATCCAAATGGTAAAATAGTAAAATCATAGTGTCTGAATCTCATCTTAAATGCGGTCTTGGGGATATATCCCTCTTTTATTCACAACTAATAATATCCCGATCTCAAGTCAATATTTGAAAACCCCATTTCTCCCTTCATCTGATCAAACAAATTTTCAATCCTTGGAAATAGATATCTGTTCTTGATCATAGCTTTGTTCAATTGACAGTAGTCAATGAAAATCCTCCACTATCCATCCTTCTTTCTCACAAAAAAAACTGGGGCACCCCACAAATACATACTTGGATGTGTAAGTCCCATTTCTAAAAAATCCCTCAATTGCATTTTCATCTCCTACAATTTCAGTGTCGGCATCCGGTATGGCATTCTTGCAATAGGTTCAGTTCTAGGTTTCGGATCTATGGTAAACTCCAGTTCTCTTTCTGGTGGAAAACCTAGTAATTCCTCAGGAAATACATCGGCAAAATCCGATAGTACAAGAATATTTTCTAATCCTTCTATGTCCCCATTTTCATTAAGTGCTAAGATGGTGTATAACTTAGACCCTTTGCGCATACTTTTCTATAATTGTAAGGAAGAAATAAACGTCTAAGACACTCCCTAGTTTCTTCCTAAAATTACTCTACTATGTCCCAAATCATCTGTTAAACTTAACCATTTCATCTTTGGGTTAAGTATCGCATCGTGTGATTCTGACCAATCCATTCTGATCAATATATCATGAAATACCAATATTGTAAAATACGGGTTTACACTTGTCACGGAGTCACCCAAGTTAATGTTACAATCCTTGAATTTTCCTCCAACCTTTTTCTTGGCACTGGATGCCATTTCCACATGTCTAAACTCATATTTTTCAACTTCCTTAACCTTAGTTATTTTAAGCGCAACACTAGATATAAAACTTTCAATAGCTCCTAGATCTATTAAAATACTAAAATGATGATCGACGATCATACATGACATCTCGATCACGGTGGAATGATTCTTGGCCTAACGGTTATTCACCATTGCATGTATCATGTGGGCCTTTCCCAAACCTCCAACTCTCGTAGGTCCCAATGATCTGAAATCTCTTTCCTTATCAATAGGAAAGTCTTTCGAGTAATGTGGCTCTTCACATGTCCAACATCCATTCTTCGGTCCGATGCTCCTAGTCCCAAAAGTAGAAGTTGTTGGCCTAGGAGTCTGTTGTATTTGTCTATTCTGTGGACCAGGTCTAAATTGTTGTTGCTTCTATGGACAACGTTGTTGTTTCTGTTGTGGTGCTTTGTAAGGAGTCCTCTATTGAGGAGTTTGTCATCGCGGTGTCGAGAATACAGGTCCTATGGGTGTATCACGGTTCCCAAAAGTCTATCTAACTAGTTTATAATGTTGTTTCACTCTTGATGGTGCCTTCCCAGTTTGTCTGGAAGGATTTCTACCTTGAACCCCACTGTTAAACTCTTCTTCATCAATGAGATCCTTTTGAACTGCATCATGCAACGTCTGAGGCATCAATATTCTCACTTTCGCACAAATGTTGAAGTTGAGGTTGAACACAAACTTGTTAACCTTTAGTTTCTCAATGTTCATATGTGAAGCATATCTAAGTAACTATATGTACCTTGCCTCATACTCCAGTACCATATGACTACCCTATCGTAAGGCATTAAACTCATTAAGTTGGTGCTCAATGAATTCATCCAATAAGTACCTCTCCCGAAATCATTCCTCGAAGAATTCCCATGACACGTCTTAAACGGCCATGTTTAGTTGATGTAGGAGTGTCTTCCAAAAAATAAGATAAATCCCCTTCAGTTGAAAGACCACCATGCATACTTTCATGTTGGAGGTGTAATCGTGTAGTGCAAATGATAAAAATCTGGACCAGGGGTCAAAAATTTGCTCAAAATTCAAAGTGCTCGGAATGCGACGAAAATGGTGCCATTGCGTCCGTCTCGTCTTCCTGATTCCGGTGGTATATTTACTTTCGTAAACGGAGTCCGTATGAAGAAGATATCGCGATCTGTTCGCCGAGCCAAACAGGCAAAAAAAAATTGGATGCTGACTATACCTGTCCATACAGTGACGTGGCAGGCCGTACAATCCGTACAATGACATGGCAGGCCGTACAATCCGTACACTGACATGGAAATTTTCTGATTGGTTGACTGTGGTCGAATGTGTTGTTGACACGTGGCAGTTCATTGTCGAATAGTTTGGTGCCACGTGGCCCAATCAAGGGCTGCCACGTGGCACCTGGTTATTGGCTCGGTCTATTGGTTGGTTTATTAAAATTTTTGTAGGTCCGTGGGGTTCGACCCCCGGACCTCTACCCTCCGTTGAAAGACTTAACATAATCCACCCAACCACTATGCCACGCGTTGGCTTTTGAAAAATGTATGAGTTCTTAATTATTTCAATTCACAAAGTTTTGTAACTAGCGGGGGGTCGGGCCAGGGCTTAGCCCCGACCCCGGTTCTATGCGATAACCATATGAACTTACCATTTATCATTTGGCGCGCATGGGGAATCGTTTAAAAGGTAGAGCCCCGGTCACATTTGCATTGATATGACCACCACTGTATACAAAATGGCGCGCATTTGTAATTGGAGTCCAGCTCCGGTCAAAGCCGCGGTTATATGCTTTGCCATGTGACCATTCTTGCATACGGAGGGCGCGAGTTGAACCACATAACACGGTTGCAATGTATTGTTTAACCATTGTATAAATGGAGGTAGCGCGCGTTTTTGGTTTACCGCACGGTTAGGCCATATTTTATATGACCATTACACATAATATATTTGTGCGGGATTTGTTTTGGAGTTATTTAACACACGGTTATATTGCATGCCGCATATGACCACCATTGAATTTTGCACGTGGTTTCGTTTTGGGTTTTAAAACGGTCACACAAACAGGCGCCCGCCACTTGTCAAGTTTTGGTTTAACCATTGAAACAGGTAGCCCTTTTTATGAGCGGGACGTGGCCATATGGTCCCCATGCGCCCAACACCTCCGACTTGGGGGGCTTTATTTTCATTAACCGTTCAACAATTTGGCACGTTTTGTGGAGAGGCACGCGTGTGCTGAGTTTAGGTATGGAAAACGCCCAGAGGCTAGGTTCATTGACCCACAGGTGCAGAATGGCGAACCAGTAACAAAGCTTGAAGGGGAAAAATGGCAGGAGGCCTAACTTTTTGAGTTTTTGGCCAAATGAGGTGCCGAAAAAGCCCAGCTAGGGGTTTTTGGACATTCTGAGTCCATTGGCACAACTTTCACAGGAATTTGGAGACTTTTATTGTAGGTTTTTAACCATTGAAGTTTGAGGAAGCTCCAGGAAGCTTGAAGCCCTCATTGTTTGAGGCATTGCTCTGATGAGCACATATCTATTTTCTGAGACTGAATAGTCATTTTTGACTAATTATTGTGCTCTAAACATTTTGGGATAGGTTTCATATCCATTGGAGGACTTTTACAGGTGTTTTTGCCCCATTGAAGCTCATGGAAGCTTGGAGGTCACATGTAGAAGAGGTCGTTACTGGATGAGACAAGATCCATTTTCAGAGTTCTAATAGTCATTTTTGGGGTTTTTGTGTATTCTGAACCCAATGGTACAGTCTGTAAATCCATTGGAGTTGAGAAGCAGCTTGTAAAAGAACATTTGACAAACTAATCCCAAAGAGCCAAGTCCATTGAAGGAGGCTCAAGGAGATGTAGACCAGAGAGGGGTGAACTCCTTTATCATCTTGGTATTGTTGTGAGTTTGTTGTGTTATTTGATGCACTTTACATTGTTGTGTATTGGTTTATATCACATATTTAATCTTTTAAAATCACATTTCCTCACACATGAACATTGACAAGAAGAACCAAGAACTTAACACATAAAACATCTTGCATATTTTAACACATGAAGCAAGGTCCTGTTAAGGTTTAATTTATTGAAGTAGGGGGTGCTTGCATAGCATAACAAGTCAGCCTTCTATTTTCAGATCAGCAAAGCACATCACCATGTTCTCCAACCATGCCCCAGCGGCTAAGTCGTTTATGGCACCCCGTAACTTGGGAAATTTCACTTTCTTGAGTTCTCTGTGTATACTACTACTACCTATTGTAGTGCATTGTGAACCCTCATTAGCACAGACGCTCTGCCCTCATCTCGATCCAGGTAGTTGATCAACACCTATGACATCCTCTGGAAGGATCTCATCATACCTACCACATCCCCCATAACAACCTTCTCCTGATCAGTATTATGCTCCTCTCCAAGTGGAGTCGATCCCTCCTATGTGGATGCTCTCAAAGGAAGTGTACCTCTCCCCCCCGCACCACATCGTCTACTCATCCTACATCCTCTGACCATGATACCTGTCATGAAAAAATCAAATTGTATTAGCTATATATATTTAATCATTTAAAATAATACAG
>JZKD02S0547445.1:676318-704015 GCA_000966675.3 Picea glauca | reverse complement strand
ATGTACTAACTTACCCAAACGGGGCCCACATGACTTTTGGCGCTTCATCTCCTAGGGTTAGGTTTTTGGATGTCTAGGGTTTTTGGAATTCCTTTTTATTGTAAAAAGGCCTTCAAATCCTCATTGTAATCATCTTCTTGTGAATGCGAGTAGCTGTCACATCTCTTCTCAGAGATAAGCTGCCACCATTCTAGCAAGTCTTTCACTCTGTATTTTTACAGTCTCTGTACTTTTCTTTCATTAATAGAAATCGTGTATTACTGTATATCTGTGTTTATGGTTGCATCTCTAATACATTTATGTTATCTTATTGAATATCTGTGATATCTTTGTGCATTTATTTATTATATCTACACTCGCATTTCGTGCCGAAAATAATTCGGATCACACTATGAAGGAATATAGAATATGTTGGTTTTCCCGGTTTGGGTTTCCAAGGGAAAAATCTCTGTGTGACGTTTGTATTTTCCATTGTATCTTTTATGTTCTTTTACTGAAAATATGTTTTTAGTAAATATTGTAGAAGGTTAGAATCTACATTTTGTATCAGAGCTTTGTTCACTTCAGGGGGACACCTTTGTGGTCAAGGGTTTGGCTCGGGACTGTGATAAGCCTTGTTACAGTGGGAGATCTGTGGTATTGATTTTTCAGGTGAAAATAAATGGCAAGCAATTCGAAGATGGAGATCGAGAAGTTTAATGGGTAAAGTTTTGAGCTATGGAATCTCAAGATGGAAGATCTGTTGGTGGACAGAGATCAGTGGTGGTAGATCCATGTACTGCACCTACAGGAACTTCAACAAATGACTGTAAAAAGTTGGATCAAAAGGCAAAGAGAACAATCCGAATGTGTCTCTCAGATTCAGTATTACTGAATGTGTCAAATAAAGCTACAACCAAGGATTTATGGGATAATTTGGGGAAGTTGTATCAGTCTAAGTCCCTAGTGAATAAACTATTTATGAGAAAGAAGTTGTATAACTTGAGGATGAGAGATGGAGACTCAATGGCAGAGCATTTGAACGCCTTCAATACTATGGTAAGTCAGTTAGTATCTGTTGAGATTAAAATTTCAGATGAAGATAAATGTATCAGTTTACTATGTTCTTTACCAGACTCGTGGAATAGTCTAGTTGTGGCCATAGGAAGTAATACAACTTCCTTGAAGTTTGATGAAGTGGTCTCATCTTTGTTGTATGAGGATATGAGATAGAAGAATATGGAAGGATAGAGCACATACACATTATTTGCAAGAGGACCTACCCAAGAAAGAAATAGATCTAAGTTCTCAAGTGGGAGATCTAAGTATAAGGGTAGATCTAAATCTCCCAGAAAGTTTGTAAGGGTATGTTGGAGATGTGGAAAAGAAGGGCACTGCAAGAAGCAGTGTATATCCAAATTTGAGAAAAATAAGGGATCTGAAGAATCTCCTTCTACAGAAGAAAAGACCTCCAAGGAAGAAGGAGGGGATGTGTACTTGGCCTCTTCAAGAACACATGTAGATCATGAGGCATGGTTGGTTCACTCTGGTGCATCCTTTCATATGACTCCCCATAGGGAGTGGTTCTGTGAATACGAAAGGTATGATGGAGGTAATGTTTTCTTAGGTAATGATTCGACTACCAGAATCATAGGACGAGGAAGAGTCAAGTTGAGACTCATAGATGGAAGGATTAGAACACTGCCTGGTGTTCTGCACATCCCAGGTTTGGCCAAAAATTTGATTTTTGTAAGCAAAATGGATGATGCAGGGGTAAAAACAATATTTGAAAAGGAAACATGTAGGATGGTTCGAGGAGAAATGGTGTTGTTGAAAGGAGTTCGGTGTGGAACTCTATATAAGCTGCAAGGAAGAACTATTAGTGATGGGTGTAATAGTTCCATTGTTCCTTATATTGGATTTGAAGAAGAAATAACTCCTACAGTCTCTAGAGAAAAGGTTATGTTGTGGCATCAAAGACTAGGGCATATCGGACAAAAGGGTCTTCGAGTACTACACGGTAAAGGTTTGGTTGAAGTTATGTCTAACTGCTCTCTAGATTTTTATTTTTGTGAACATTGACTATATGGGAAGCATAATCGGGTAAGATTCCCCTCTGGTTCAACGAGGGAAAAATAAATTTTACAGCTAGTTCACAGTGATGTTTTTGGACCTGTTTCAGTCCCATTGGGAAAATATATATACTACATCTCATTTATTGATGACTTCTCAAGGAATACTTGGATATATTTCCTCAGGAAGAAATCTGAAGTCTTTTACAGGTTTAAATATTTTAAGGCTCTTGTTGAGAATCAAACAGAGAAAATAATTAAGGTGTTGAGGATAGATAATGGTGGAGAGTTCTATGGGAATGAATTTGAAGAATTTTGTAAGAAGTGTGGTATAGCAAGGAAGAAGACTACTCCATATACACCTCAGTAGAATGGAGTTGCAGAAAGGATGAAAAAGACATTGATGGAAAAATCAAGGTGCATGCTTAGTGGTGTCGGGTTAGGGAAAGAATTATGGGCAGAGACAATGGGTACTGCATGCTACCTGGTCAATAGATCACCCTCATCGGCGTTGGATGAAAAGAATCCACAAGAGGTATGGACTGGTAAGGAACCTTATCTCACACATCTCAAGGTATTTGGTTGTGATGCATATGTTCATGTTCCAAAGGAAAATAGGAGTAAGCTAGATAAGAAGGTTGAAAAGTGTATATTTATTGGATATAAAGATGGTCTCAAAGGTTATAAACTTTGGAACCTGGAAACTAAGAAGGTAGTGTATAGTCAAGATGTGGTATTTAGAGAAATGAAGGATGTTGTTAAATAGGAAGTCCTACCAAGTAAGGAAGAACAAGAGAAGATAGAGTTTGATTTAAAGGATGATGAATCAAACTCTACAGAAGAACATGAATCAAAAGAAGAAGATCCTCATACTCCAGTATTGAGGATATCGGTTCGAGAAAGAAGACTATCGGAAAAGTATACTCCATTTGATTTTCGTTCAAATTTTTCTTTGTCTATTACTGATGATGATCCTAGAACTATCAGGGAGGCGATGTATTCAAAGGATGGAAATCTCTGGAAAAGGGCCATGGACGAAGAAATGGCATCTTTGGATAAGAATGAGGCTTGGGATCTAGTGGAGTTGTTAGCTAGAAGAAATCCCATAGGTAGCAAATGGGTATTTAAAAAGAAGTTGAATGTAGAAGGAAAAGTGGAGAAATACAAATCTCGGTTAGTAGAAAAGGGTTATTCCCAGGTTGAGGGAATTGATTTTGGTGAGATTTTTTCTCCTGTTGCCAAGTTAACCTCTATAATATTTTTTTTATGTGTTGTTGCTGCATTTTATTTTGAAGTAGAACAGATGGGTGTGAAGACAACATTCCCACATGGGGATCTGGAAGAAGAAATCTATATGAAGAAACCAGAAGGTTATGTTGTGAAGGGAAAGAAGGAGCTGGTATGTAAGCTGAAAAAATCCCTGTATGGTTTAAAACAATCACCAAGGATGTGGTATCAAAAATTTGATGCTTATATGCTGGGACTTGGATTCATAAGAAGCAAAGAGGATCATTATGTGTATTTTAAATTAATTGGTGATCATTTGATTTATTTGGTCTTGTATGTGGATGACATGTTGATGATACGAAACAACAAGGAGATTATCCAGGATCTGAAAACTCAGTTTTCCTCTAAATTTGACATGAAGGATCTCGGTGCTTCAAATTTCATTTTGGGCATGGAAATTAAAAGAGATCAAAAAATGAGGAAACTTTGGTTAAATCAGAGAAAATATGTTGAGACAATATTGCAAAGGTTTAATATGCAGGAATGTAAACTGGTCAAGGTTCCTATTCTTGTTGGTGTAAAGTTATTTGTGGATTAGTGTCCCAAGACACATGAAGAGGAGGAGGAAATGTCTCATGTTCCATATGCGAGTTCAGTTGGTAGTTTGATGTATGCAATGGTTTGTACTAGACCGAACATTGCACATGCAGTGGGAGTTTTGAGCAGGTATATGTCAAAACCAGGGAAGGAGCATTGGAAAACAGTAAAAAGGGTTTTCAAGTATTTCTGTGGCACTGCTAGCTATGGATTGTGCTATGAAGGAATATCAGGATTAGACAGAGTGGTGGATATACATGGCTTTGTGGATGCAGACTGGGCTGGAGATCTGGATCGTAGGAGATCTACAAGCGGGTATGTGTTTAACTTGTTTGAAGGAGCAATAAGTTGAATGATAAAAAGACAGGATATAGTGGCACTTTCAACTACAGAAGTTGAATACATGGAAGCCACTCATGCAAGTAAGGAAGCAGTATGGTTACAAAGATTGTGTTCAGGTATTGGGTTGGTACAACAAGTTGTAAGGATAGAGTGTGATAGTCAGAGTGCAATGTTTTTGGCGAAGAACCCGACTTATGATTCAAAGACAAAGCAGATTGATATTCAATATCACTTTGTGAGAGACATGATTGAATAAAATAAAGTATCACTGATGAAGGTGGACACTTTGAAGAATGTTGCAGGCTCATTAACAAAATCTGTGAGCACTGAGAAGTTCTCTTGGTGTAGAGGATCCATGGGCATTGTTGCCCTGGATTGTTGACTATGTAACCCTCTAACCCCCTATATGAAAAGAAAACAACAAGTGAGATAATTTTGGGTATTTGTTATATTCTTTGCATGTTTTCCTCAAGAAACGTGTCACCTACCTCGATAAATGTGTCGCATATTTAGGTGGTTTTTCAGCACATGGTTTTTTGTCGATGGTTTTCTATTTTCGATTAATGAATTATGGTTGTGGACTAATATGGGTCATTGGGTTAGGGTTTTGGATGTCGTTGTATCCTATATGTATATTGTATTGTAAACAATGTATCACTATGAATGAATATACCATATGATGGTTTTACCGGTTTGGGTTTCCAAGGGAAAAATCTCTGTGTAATGTTTGTATTTTCCATTGTATCTTTTCTGTTCATTTACTGCAAATCTGTTTGCAGTAAATATTGTACAAGGTTAGAATATACACTTCCACCCCCAGACGAATGGCCAAACTAATGTCGTCAACCAGATGATCGTGCACATCTTGTGCATGTACAATTCCAAGCACCCTTGCACCTGGGATGAGAGTCTTCCCTATGTTCATCATAGCTACAACATAGCCATACATAGCTCAACCGACAACAACCCCTTTTAGGTGGGGTTGGGATTTCAACCATTGGGTCTCATGGATGTTGCACTACCCCTTGCGATCACCCAGGAAGACTCATCGCATGATCCAACTATAGCTGAAAAAGTGACCCAATTCATTGAGTGGATCCAACACATCGACCAACAATTTCAAGATATTTTACAAAAGTCCAATGCCAAGTACAAGTAGCGTCATGATCAACACCGGGTGCCACACCAGTTTCGGGTGGGAGACAAAGTTTGGTTCCACTTGCAGAACGAATGCCTAAAAGGGTCTCATTAGAAGCTTCTTCCACTCTGTTATGGGCCTTACAACACTACCAAGGCTATGGGTGACAATGATTTTGAGCTCAACCTGCCCCCCTTCCTTGTTTTTCACCCAATGTTCAATGTGGACCTCCTTCAGCCTTATTTTTCACCATTATTGGACACCTCAGAGATAAAAGAACAATTGACACCAACAGAGCTCAACCATGACTGGATGGAACATGCATCCATTGATCATATCTTTGACACACATGTCAAGGGAAATTGCCAGTAGAGGATCCATCTTTATCGGGTTATCAAATCAGGGTAACTCCTGCATCAAGGCAAGTGACTCACTTGGGGCCAAATTGAGCAGAAATTTCCTCATCTGATGGGGGAACTCAACACAATGGATACCATTACTTCCTAGGGAGGGATTATTGATCCAGGTGGATATCGGTGGCCACCCACCTTTTCCAACTAGCTTAAAACAGTTTTCTCGAAATTTTGGCAATTTACTATTTTTAGCAGTTTTTAACTTCAGGGGCCAGTTTGAGGGACTAAATTATGTTTTTCATGATCAGGAACCTCAATTATAGTTGAAATATATTATTTATTCGCCTAAATAAATCTCCTTGTCAATATCTTTCCAACGAGCTATCGTACGCCCTAAACGAAGATCGTATGTAAAAGTTAAGACCTCGGGAAGTTAATGTACTAACTTACCCCAATGGAGCCCACATGAATTTTTGTGGTTCATCTCCTAGGGTTATTTTTTTGGATTTATAGGGTTTTTGAATTCATATTTATTGTAAAAAGGCCTTCATATCCTCATTTTACTCATCTTCTGGTGAATGAGCATAGCCTTCACATCTCTTCTCAGAGATAAGTTGCCACCATTCTAGCAAACTTGTTTTCAATATGCATTTTATAGTGTTCAACATATTTTATTTAAGAGAAGTCAAGTTTTATTGTATCTCTGTTATTTTTCATTGTCTCTATGTGTTAAAATTATAAATCTATGGTTTCATTTCATTCTGCTCATAAATCTGGATCACCAATGAAGTTAAGGTATGGACTATAGTTAACTCCGCAAGAGAGTTCTTGAATGTGAGATAAATTATAGAGGAAAATAATGATTTTCACCATTATTTTAGTTAATTCTTTACGATGTCACTTCTAATACTCAAGGAAACCTTCATCGATGAAACTTATTTTCTAAGGAAACACATTTTTAATAACTAGTACTCAATTTACAAGAGAAACGAGTTAGATCTATGTTTTGTCTGGAAGGTATCTATTATTTAAAACTCCCATATGTGGTTCGATCCTTATGCCCTAAATGTAGATAGAAATTTTTTCAACATTTAACAATTTAATAATTGAGAATGATATCCCCTCACTGCCATTCAAAGGATGATGAATCTACAATCGATAATATTAGTCAACCAGAATTTTATTGTTAATGTACAGTATCTAAAATTTATAGTTGTGTTACTTGTTGAAGTAAAAACAATTTAAGTTTGCTATTATTTGGATTACCTATTGATCCTCGGTCCGGATAGCTTTTAGATACATTCAAGGTTCTTGATATTACTATGTGGAACGAGTTCACTCGAAAGTTTTGTTCAACTTCTAATCACAATAAGTTTTCTGGGATCTTTTTCCAATGGTTTCAAATGGAGTTGAAAACAAATCGAAACTAAGTGCTAAATATGCTAAGAAAGGGAGTACAATATCTAAAGGAACTAAATATTTAATAAAATGGGAAAAACTTCAATTCTCCATGCAAGGAATGGAGTAGCAATTATCATTCATTTAGATATATAATTAAACACCAGTAGAAGTGTGAAATAAGAACAATATTTTCACAACAACAATTCAGTTAATTAGCAATGGAGGATTAATGTGATCTAGCAAAGCAAAATAAACTCTCTTTTTTTTCTTTTTCTTTTTAATCCATTGACAAATAAAATGTATTATTGTAAGCACGCAAACTAAGGTTATAAATATTCAAATTATTCTACCAAATTAAATATTTCTTAATAGACATAAAATTTCTTCGTAACTCTATAATTATCTTCAACTCTATAATTATTTACATAGTTTATGCATAAAGGAATTTTTTTTGCAACAATGAAGTATCAACATACTCTTTCTGTAAGCATGATACAGATAATTCATTTCATGCCCATGCATCGAATATCAATAATCAAATTAATACCATCGCACAATAGATACATAAAATGCTGATATACATTACAAAAACAATTGAATGCTTAAATATCGAGACAAAGACATTCAACTATTGAAGACAAACTCCAATTATCAACCTTGCACTAGACCTTCTTGCTTCTGCTTTCCAATCCAAGGACTTCACTAGTACCTCCCAGCCAATGCTAGGGGTACTCTTCTCCCCCATTAGCCCCCCAACCTGCAAAGGGGCCACACACAAAACCATAAACACAATAGCACCAAAACTTGCTTCGCAAGAAAGAGCTTCCACTCTTTGCAAGTTTGGAACCCAACTCTCAACAAGTAAACTAGTTCAGAAAAAAATTGACAGCATAACAGTACCTTCCAAGTGAGATCCCTCTCCCTTTCTGACGACTTATTTTATAGAAAAATTCCCAATGACACATGTCCTCATGCACAAATAATAAATTTTTAATAATTTAATTAAAATAATATTCACCCACTACATGTGTCACACTCTCCCCAAGTTGCACATGATAATTCCCTTCTTATTTTATTTATTTAGGCATTTTCCCTCACATTCCCCAATGTGCTCCTATTTTTTCTCTTAGTTATCACTTATTTCCCCAATCCCCCATTTAATTTGTGTCCCCTAACTAGATTTTAGTTTGAGTTAGATTAGGTGTCTTCTTTTATTTAGGATTAGTGGTAGGTTGAATCAAGTTGCTACTCTATGTGAACCACCTATTCTCTCATAATTTTTATTTTCTTTTATTTAAAAAATCCATTTATTATTTTCATGCACACATGTGCATCTACCCACTTTATTTTTATTTCTTTACTTATTTAACTCACTAGTCTAATCCCTTTATTCCATTTTTATGTTATAATTTAGTTAAGCATCTTAGACTTAGGATCTTGTTAGATTTCTAGTTTAAAATTTAATAATTAATTAAATACTATGTTCTAACAAGGTCTAACATTTTTATTATATTTTCTAGGTCATCTACATTTTTATTGACTCACAATTTAATTATGCGACGTTCCCTTCAAGATGCACCTATGTGCTCCAAGGGTGCCACTCGCCTTTGACTAGTTTGGAAGTTTGTCCAACACTTGGAGTCAACACTCCATTTGGTCGACCTTGTGAGAGCCTAAGGGTTGTCTAAGGAATAAGAATTTTTCCTTATTGTGTTCCCCTTATAATTCATCATGAGTGACTGTCTCAGTACTCTACCCTCACGACATCGTGGACCTCTCAAAATGAGGTAGTCGTTAACCATGCATTCGGGTCTTGAACGGAGTGCTAGTAGGTTGTGGCAGGGACGTTGCCACACCTCTCCCTCAACTTTATTGTTTATGTGCATGACCCCTTTACTCCTTATGTGAGTCGTATTAGCAAGAATCACCGACCCTACATCCACTGACAAGAACACTGTCAATAATCCATATACATAACATCCATATTGAAATTAATCATATAACATATGCATGTAAATATAAAACTAAAAATAAATACAAATCCACTCCCTCACCCAATCCAGAGTCCAAGGAAGTTTGTTGATTCCATCAGCATCCTCAACCTATCATGTATCTTGCACACTCAAGAGAAATCATCAATAATACCTATCAATATACATACATCTATAAATTAACATGTAATCACAATGACATCATAATATAACTCCTAATCAAAGCATATTCATAATGTATCATAACCGGATCACTTGCTCACAAGTGTCCTCAAAGAATAAGTCAATATAAAATGTGCTCAGTGGAATTGGATGTTAGAAAACCCCACCCAAAGATACATAATATTTTTATTTTTCACAAAATTGGGGATGTATGCGATTTTCACATTAGAAAATAGTGTATGTACGAGAGTTGCACATGGATGAATTGCATATGTACACAAGTTTCACATGGATGAATAGAATACATCAACAAAGATACTATTTTTTAAGATGGTTTTGATGAAGGATAGTGGGATTAAGTTTTTCAAGTTGAGGAATCGACTATGCCATATCACAAAATAAATCTAGGGTGGAAATTTGTGCTATAACACTAACTGTGTCGTAAGCCATATTTGGGTGGAGTCACCCCTTGGGGCATCGCACGCTCAAGGAACCCCATATATGAAGACTCGATGTCTTCAAGTGCACTGAGCATTCTGCCTATCTGATATACTTTGTTTCGATATGTGGTGGAAGTGCATGTTCTCGAGATTTCCCTAATCCTTACAACTATGGCCAAGATGTAGCACGTGGTGGTCTTCCATCAATTAGACAGACGTGGAACTATACACTTCACCACTTGATGCATGAATCTTGAGTGTTGATTTTACACGAAATTGACTACATGGATTGGCCATAATATACTTGGATGCAAGCCCCTTTTTAAGCTTCCAAGATATACATACATATTGATCACACATGATTATAGTTCATGGCTTCTATATAAGGCTTCGTTTACTTTTTTTCTTTTTCATGCTAACATTTAGCTTTTCCTCTTTGTATTACTATTTGCATTGCATTCATGTTGTTAATGGCCACCTTCCCTTCTATACAAATCCTATGACAAAGGATGGATCATGACTTCTTATGGTGCAACCCCATACTACAATATCAAGCAATGAATCAAATGCAAGAAGTGGATTCAAGGTTATCTTGGATATACATTCAAAGGAAATCATGTAAGAAACAAGCTTAATTGTGTATCGGGATGAGGTTTAAAACATTTTCAAGGTGATGTTGTGAAAAATGTATAACACAAATTGTTCTTGCAATGGAACCCAAGGATGCCATAGTACATTCGTTTGTGGGTGAATTTAAAGAGTGACTTAAATTTGTATTGAAAGAGGTGGAAGATACACAGGGAAAAATTATTCTCTTTATGGACTAAATTCTTTTGGTTCTGGGTGCTCGAGAATACTGAGGGGTCAACCTAATTTATTCAAATCGATGCTTGCTTGGGACCAACTTAGGTGAATTGGGACAACTATATAAAAGAATATCAAAAGTATGTGAAGAAAGATGTTGCAATTATCAAGTGAATGTAGTTGAAGATAGCGTGAAAGACATTATTAGTATCCATCGTGGTTTAAAGGGAAATTAGAGAGAAAGAGCCCCAATGACAATGCGTTTTAATTTAATCAAACCCTTTTTCATTTTGATAATTTATTAAAGAAAAAAACATATTGGTGAATTATCAAAGGAAAAGGAAAAAACTACAATAAAATGAAAACAAAAACGATGAAAAAGAGATATCATATGCATGCATTCCACTTGTCGATTCCTAAGCCACTAGCAACACAATATATGGTGTATAAGAAGAGTTAAAATCACTTGTGGAACCCCAACCTAAATGTGATATTGATGTAGGATTCCATAAGCTGCAATAGACTAGATGGAGGCCATCGACTCCATGTTGTGGCTCAACCCCACAAGCAATTTCAAAGTGCTAGGACATCGTCCACTTGTGAGTTGGGTATTTCTTTAGTGAACAATAGAATTCAAAGTTTCTAAATGATCTCTCATCCTCTTCTCACTACTACAACATATATGCATACAATGTTCATTTATAAATTTATGCATTGATTTAAGGGGCATGCATGCATATGTAGGTTCATCTGGAAGTTTATTCTCAACCTCAATATCCATTTTTGAAGCAAATTTTGTACTTTAAATCTATGTTCCCATGCATTACAAAATTATCATAGTTTAGTGTGAAATTTCTCATGTTTTCTTTTGTGTATGTGTGCAATTTGAAAAGGAAACATTGTATAGCTGTGAGAAAAGAATTCAAGTTGAGGAGTGTGTAGAACATATATGGAGAACATCATGCCTATAAAGTTTGGTTCCAATTATTGGTTATTAATGGTCCATGGAAAAGAAGAAAGACAACAAATAAGTATCATTGCTCAAATTGGTTCTTGTTGAAGAAAAACACCAGAAGTGAGATGTTATCCCTGAATACACTATATTTTTTTACATAAAAAAGTGCCCAACTGTTGCAGAGAACCCATAAATGTGTCATCTAGCTCTCCACTTCCTTGGGGCAGAACTAGTGCTTAGAAACAATACAATCATGAAGAACAAGCCTTTGAAGGCATCTGGCATAAGAAGTGATCAAATATCAGGTAAGAAAGAAGGAGAAAAATGAATATTTAATGGCAGAAGAGGTGATCAAATCTCAGGTAAGCACTGTAGACTTCATCAATGAACATATATTAACCTAAGTTCATGGAATTAGTATGATTTTGCTTGACAAATTCAGTACCTGTGAGTAGAGCATTTTTTATTTTGTGGTGTTATCTCCTTGATCATTTATGTCTATGCTACAGAAATAAGTTTCAGTTGTGGATCACTCATATGGTTGGCATCCTCTGTTCTGTAATAAGGAAGTTCCATTAGTTGTCTTGTTTGGTTTTCTCTAAAAATCCCTTGGGCCTATACATGTAATATTTGACATAGCCACTCTATACATAGTTATTAGCGACCACAACTATAATAACTTTTAGGTTGATTATTTATCTTTGTGCAGGGCGGTGGGAGGCAGTGAGGTGGTGAGCACATAGCAAGCCTCAACTGCAACATTTTTATTAGACTGCAACCTCCACTACAACATTTTTATCAGACTACAACCTTGACTGCAACATTGTCAGGCCATCATCAATTTCGAGTGATTTGCAATTAATATGAAGGGTGATTTGCAATTAATATGAATTAACAATAATGTTATATGGGCGGATGATTAAATTTTAAAATTTTGTTTTTTAAAATTAATTTTAAACACTTACAAATTACCAAAATAAATTGACATACACCAAGGTAAAAAGTCATATCAGAATTATTTGAATAAAGTACAACCTAAAGTATATGATTTTTGGAAAACTTTGAATAAAACAACTATAACTCATTAGCTTTTGTGCCAAGTTAATAAGAAAATTGAAAATCGATTACTAAGAGTCCCTCAACAGAAAGCAAGGACTAATAAACTAAGTTGGTAAGTAAATAATGTTTGAAATTTGTTAATAATGTTTAAATTAAGTCGAGAGTTTTTCTTTTTGTTTTTTTTAAATATTTTCCATAAGGGCTAGCTTCTTACTAACAAACACAATATTTTTTTCTACGAATTTGGCCAAAGCAACTCTAAGTATTATGTTTATTTATGAGAATTTTGGTACTGTGTGTATTACTGCATAGTATTATGTTTATTTATGGGAATCTTTCTATTGTGTATATTACTTCATGTTCATTAGCATATTTGGTATGTTAGTGGAAAATAACAAGAAATATTGTTTTTACACCATTAAGTTAAGCAAGTTAGAAAATAAAAAATTGGTTTAAAGAGAGAACAAAATGTATACCTTATAACTTGTGCTACTTGATGAATCATCCAAACATGAAATGGAAAAGAAAGATTAGAATATCCAACTCCAATAATCCTATATAAAAGACAAGAAATAAAACACCTTCCCTATTTTATAATACCAAACATTATATTTTAAACTCATAAAACTAAGGACAAAACATTTTAAATCTACTTGATTATAAGAAGAACGAAGTACAATGATGGATATAATACTTTTCTATATTAAGATAGCTCCAAGTGCTTTCTCCTTAAGGTTCATTCTTCTTAAATCTCTCTCTAGCCCAATGTTTTTCAATGGTTCTCCTCAAACTTCCATAAGAAAATTGGGAAAGTGGATACAAAGGTGCAATTTGAGCATTACTTTTATTGGAAAGAAAGAAATATCTAAATCTCTCAAAACCATTCCAAATCTATCAATCACATGTGAAAGAAGCCTTTTTGTAAATATCTTGGTCCTTCTAGGTTTTTTTAATGAAGAATATCTCCATGTTCTAGAGATTTCCCAAAATATATGTTCTTTGACCACCTTAGAAGTGATCAATATTGACCAAATCAACTCGAGAGTGTATTGCAATCAAGTTTGACTTGCTCAAAAGGGAAATTTCAAAATATGACCCAATATGAGTGTTAATAATGCTCATTTCAAGGGAATATAGGCATTGTTCCACCTAATCATGAAAATGCAATATTTTTCCTAAGCCTTGCGACAATCAGATACCTTCATACAAAATACACCTTGTTACTATTAATTTTAGGGTTAAACTACTTTTTATATGTAAAGTAAGGTTCTATAATAACAAATGTGGCACAATCTATAAGCTCAATAGAGTATCACATGGCCAAAATACATTATTATGTTTCTTCGTTATAATGGACTCTCAAGATTCTAGAGAGAAAGTCACTTACTAAATAGAGAATAAGGAAACAATGTGCAAACACAATAAAAAAGTATGATAATAATATTTTATTTCATGATTCAGACATACCCATGCTCATGTATGAGTTAATTCAACTACAATATATGAGTGGATCATTCCATATAAAAATGCATAAAACATGCCAAAACACATTTTATATAAATGGACCCATGGCACAACAAAATGGGAAGTCCATGTAAAAGTACATTAACATCTCAAATGCATTCTCTAACATCAATGATAGAAAGTTGCAAAAGTAATTTCCACAAAATTAAAGAAAATGAAACACAATAGCTAAAAAGGGGCTCAAACAAGTGTAAGGAGCTTGAATGTTAATTGAAAAGAGCTCGAAATCAAAGTTCCAAAAATGCATAAAACATGCCAAAACACATTTTATATAAATGGACCCATGGCACAACAAAATGGGAAGTCCGTGTAAAAGTACATTAACATCTCAAATGCATTCTCTAACATCAATGATATAAAGTTGCAAAAGTAATTTCCACAAAATTAAAGAAAATGAAACACAATAGCTAAAAAGGGGCTCAAACAAGTGTAAGGAGCTTGAATGTTAATTGAAAAGAGCTCGAAATCAAAGTTCCAATCTTGGATGAAAGGAACTAAAACTGTTCCTGGTCTTCAATTGAATCCATAACACTAAACACTATTGACTATAATTCTCCACATGTGATAATGACCTAAAGTTGAACATCGAAGAATCCATCTAGTCAAGAATAATAATGATATCATGTGCTTGACACAAGTTAACCCATTGCCAAGGTATTAGTATGATCCCAACGGTGTGAATAAACACTAAAATGAACGATTTGGTGAGGAACCAATGATGATAGTTCTATTATAGCAAATGACTAACCCCAAGTCTATCTCTTGGACATAGTATAGGGGCAATTATTGATGAAGATGTCTCTAAATTACCGATGAAATGTGAATGGGAAGAAGAATGCAAGACATATAAATACAAATGAAAAGAGTTCTTTTTAATATGAATGATACGTGCAATCTCGGACCATATGCAAAGACATGCATAAATAAATAGAGGGATTAGAACCAAGAAAGTTATTAGAAGCAATTCAATAGAACTTGAAAGCATGAAGTGGGCAATTAAATTATTATTTTGTTTCAGATAAAAAAACAATCTTTTGATAGATGACTCTAGTTAGAGCAATATTACACCTTGCATTGAGAAACAAACAAACTCACTGATAATAGGCGAGAATTCCACCACAACTCTTGACCCAAGACATAACATGCATTGAAGCAATGAGTATAAAGTTTATGGTGTTGCATATTGCATTGGTAACAACAATCTTTTGATAGATGACTCTAGTTAGAGCAATATTACACCTTGCATTGAGAAACAAACAAACTCACTGATAATAGGCGAGAATTCCACCACAACTCTTAACCCAAGACATAACATGCATTGAAGCAATGAGTATAAAGTTTATGGTGTTGCATATTGCATTGGTAACAACAATTTTTTATATGAACTAGAAACTTTTAGCAGAGGTTGGGAAGCTAAACCAATTAATGTTTTGTAATGTTATTTCAGTTCCACCGTCTTTAAATTTATTTTAAATTTTTGACAAATGTGAAGTATATGATAATAATAATAATCTAATTTCGAGGGCACAACTGAGTCAGACACCAAATTGGTGTATGAGACATCCTTATTTGTGGAACAAGGGACCCCCTCAACACAACAATTTTACTGCTAAAGGTCATGAAGATATACATACCCTATACTGCTCTGGATTTGAACCTATAACCTCCTAAGAAGAAATAGATATTCTTAATGAAACATATAACATAAAATTTTATATATAACAATCCATTTTACCATCTTTAATCTACTATTTAATATTGTTCATGCATTGAAGGCAATGCAATATTATTCACAACTCCCTTGTCCCACAAACAAGGAGGTCTCATAGTGTCTGACTTAACTGTGACCTTAAAAATAGATTATTATTATTATTATTATTATTATTATTATTATGAATGTGTGCAATGACTGGTTGACTTTTCCCCTGGATGGGGTGCCACGCGGAGCAAGGTGGGCACATGGAGCAATGCCAGGAGGGGCCATTAATGGTGGTCATCCACCCTCATATCCCTGTTAGTTATGAGGTGCATCAATTCAGTCGGTCTCCACCTTTTGATGAGGCCTCTCACTCGCGCGAGTATACTGGCCAGCCAGAGCATTAAGACCGCAGCCTTAATGGCTATAGCCACCATTTTCTCCCTTATTAGCTTTCTCGGTGGCTTTGGGATGCATTGGAAAGTTACAGAGCCGAGCGAGAACAACAACGCAGGGGGCATCCCAGCTCTCATTATTTTTCTAAACATGCCACGAGCAAGGGGAAGGCCTCGCAGAGGCGCAAGATGGTACGCAGCCGACTCACGACGGAAGAGGCACAATAAATTTGAGCGAGCTCTGGTTTTAGCCAAGCGAAAGAGACCCAGGGAGTCCAGAGAAACAGAATCACCCCCCAGAACATATGTTGAGGAGATTCCTTCGTAGGAACTCCCCCAAAATTTCTTTGAAAGCCTCATGTTCACGGTTCTGGATAACTAGAACCCCCCTGCATGTTTTGGAGCAGACACACTGCCTCCCAACCCACGAGCAACACACAATCCCAACGACACTCCAATTGAGGAATTCGCCACTTGTCTGGTAGAGGAAGAGCTGCAGGAAGGCAACGAGGAGAACATATGCAAGGCTCCTGATGAATTGAGGCCGCAGCGAGAGCAGCAAGCACACCAGGAGGAGGAGGACGAGCAAAAATCGCAACCCCAACCACCATTTCTTCACCCGGAGCACCTGAATCTGATTTTCGAGGTCCGCAACATGGTGGACGACCAAATCTTCAGAGCTATCTGCATAAACCAACGCCTGGACATGTTGTACGTCGCTTACTCCAGTGCCACCCCAAGGCAACAATGCCCCACCTGTGCTCAGATTTATGCCATTCCTGTTAGACGCGGCAAGGAGAAGGATGACTACGAGGACACCGGTTATTAGGTTCTCCTGTTCAACACTGCTCAAAACTCTTTTTTTTTTTTATGTTTATCAGAGTTGTAGCTCTTCTATCTCATAGCAATGGTAGCGATAGCATAGGCATGATCAGAGTAATGTTGAAACTGGCCATGCACCCTAGTTTCCTTCGGGCAGGGTGGCAGAACAATATTTTGAATTTGCATGCTAGTTTGGACTGGCCAGCTGTCTCGATTTCCTTCACAGGCGGGACCGCTGGCACCTCCATGTCATGATGTAATTTTGAAATATTAATATAATAGGATATGCTTTTTTACTTAAAAAAAAAAATGCAATATTATTCACAATGTTAATATTTATTAGCTTTCAACTTTTTACTCAAAATAAAAAGAAAATAAAAGTTTATGTTAAATGATTTAACACTCCAAATCAAAATGTTTTTGTAACATACTAATTTTTCAATTTTCAAAATTCTATAAGTTTTCAATTTTCAAAATTTTGATATATTTCTATCATATTTCCTATTTAAATTAATTTTCAAAATTTATATATATTTATTTTTCAAAAATTCAAAATTTATATTTTTTAATTAATTTTTGGTTTGACAATTTAAATTTTTTTTGTTATTGAAATTAATTTTCAAAATCTATATATATTTACCTTCCAAAAGTTCAAAATATATATTTTTTAATTAATTTTTACTTTCACAATTTAAACTTTTTGGAAAAAGGAAATTAATCCCATTAATTTTCATAGATTAATGAAACTAATAAGTGTTTGAGCATCTTTGGCTTTGAGCCTTAAGTGAGTGAATTCTTATTTGG
Source organism: Picea glauca (assembly GCA_000966675.3). Taxonomy (NCBI): domain Eukaryota; kingdom Viridiplantae; phylum Streptophyta; class Pinopsida; order Pinales; family Pinaceae; genus Picea; species Picea glauca. Next base: position 686,254 of record JZKD02S0547445.1, on the reverse strand, counting down.
TTTTAACACAATTACAAGTTGAATTATTATTCATTTAAACATAATTTAATGTTTACTGTTTTCTTAAAAAAAAAATGGAATATTCAACTTTTAATATGTTTCTTTGTAAAAATCATTTATTCCTTTTTAATAACAACAACAACAAAGCTAAACATCAAATTCGTATATAAGACTTCTTATTTGTGGGTGTAACTATTTGATTTCTAAAATATATAGAAATCAAATCACTAAGTTATTATAAGATTATAAGACTTCTTATTTTATAAGATTATAACTAAGCTAGACATCAAATTAGTATATGAGACTCCTTATTTGTGAGTGTAACTATTTGATTTCTAAAATATATAGAAATATGCATACCCTATCTCTTTTGAATTTGAATCTATGACTTCCAAAAAAACATGAAAAACATCAATTATTAATTTATTCAATCTCTTTAAAAAGTAGCCTAGTAACCATATGTATAAATTAAAGTAAAATATTCTATTTTTTAATATTATGGCTTATGATTTCGATTAAGCTCTTTTAGTTACTATGCAATTCTTCTTTTTTTCCAATGGGGAAATTTCTCCATTATATTGATATATAATGTATTTTCTAAACAAAAATTACAAAGTAGTCGTAGTGGATACTGATGAAAGTAATGCAACTTTTGCCTGTAGTGGTCTCTCGACCAAAAGAGGGTGGAAAGTTCAAAGAAGTGAGCAGAGGCCAGAAGTATCAAGAAAAAAAAAATGTATTGAATCTAACTAGACTAGCAAAGAAGATACAGATTTCTACTTGATTGTAAAGGAGAGAAGGAAATCAGAAGTAAGACATCAAAATTATGATCTTAAGAGGCCACTTTGAAGTGAGAAGCTGGATTTAGAAAAGATTTAGAAAATGAGGAGGGCCCTCATGCCCATATATCCAGTGATTAAAAGATATGATGCCCACTTTTTTCTGGAGAGCAACCTTTGATAGTTGGTCCGCTGAAATGTTATGCTCTCGATAGATGTGAAAGTAGCTTAGATTTTTGAAGGTGATTTGGAAGAGTTTAATTATGTCCTTCCAAGCTATAAGTGTGATTGCTTGAAGATCATTCATGTTGTTTAACCACTCAATGATAGTCTTGGAGTCCCCGAGAATCTGGAGGGAGTCAATATGTAGTCTTGAGGCCAAGTAAAGTGTAGCATAGGCACCCAATAGTTCTACCTTGGTGTTGGTGCCCGGGCCACGGTTGAAAGTCCATTTGTAATAAGAATTTTTTGTGATATTGATCAAACCTCCTGCGCCACTCTGGTCGCCATTAGATTATGCAGCACCATAAAACCAACCAGTTGGGATGTCCTCTAAGTCAGGGATCTTCTTGTTGTTCTATAGTTTTGTTTTGTTAGATTAAATCTCATTCCAGATTTTTAGGAAACCAAGGGTTTTGTAAACAGTAGCGTTAGTAGAGGGAATTCCATTTTCGAAAATTGCGTGATTCCTAATCAACCATATTGACCAAGAGGCCAGTGAAGGAAGGTGTAAATGTTTGTGTTCTCTATGCGATCAATAGTCAAAGCATTTAAAGAGATTTGGCCCATCCCACTTGGTTTTGATATTGAGAGTCGAAGTGATGTTGTCCCATACTTTTCTGGAAAATGAGCACTTAATAAAGAGATGATATGTGGTTTCGGCATCAATATGACACAAGTGGCAAATGTTAGTTCCAATCCAACCTTTTTTTTGGAGTGTGTCCCATGTATTTAATTTGTAGGTAGTCATGAGGCAGGTAAAGAATTTGATCTTTGGCGGAAGGTGCCAGGACCAAAGTTGATATCTCCAGCCATTGATGTTTGTATGCCAAAGGGAATTTGTAATACCTATATATAAATTATGGGATGTGAAATGTCCCGAATGGTCACCCCCCATCCACTAGAGAGTGTCCTATGAATCGTTGAGGTGTATGCCCAAGAGAGTAAGGGTCATGCAAAATTTATTCCATAAAGTGGCGAGTTCTATACTGAGGCCAAGTGCGTCGTCGGTGATCCAACTGTCTGGAAAATGAGCCGAGCTGGAGGGAGCTCTTGCTTGGTATAGGAACAGGATATTTTTAGAGTGGATATGCATGATCAGCTAAGAAGACAGTAATGATAAATCACCCAGTCCAAGGATGCGATCACGACCGAGTTCGATGGAGTGTCATGTTCCTGGAGACCAGCAGAGCCAGCGGGAGATCAAAAGTTATTTTTTTGTTAAGTTCCTCCAAATGTATGATTATGATCTGGTTGCCCTGTTGTTGACAGACTCTGTGTGTAGCCAAGTGTTAACAGAGAGGTGCCTGAGATATTTTTCCATGATAATTGAGTGCCAAATACCAGGTATGGTCAAAACGCGCCAAAGAGAGTTGGTCATGAGAGCATATCTGAAGTGAAGTATATTCTGAAGCCCCCAACCGCCTTTGTTTTTTGGTTTTGCCAGATATTTCCAGTTTCAAAGGTGTTGTCGAGAGTGACCAGTGCAACCCGACTAAAGGAAATTATAAAAAAAGTCTGTGGAGGGAAGTGAGGATTGTGGTTGGTATAGCTGTTAGATCCATCCAGTACATAGGCTGCCCTTCAAGTACAACTTTTAGGAGAGAGAAATGACCTCCTAGGGAGAGCCACCGCGTGCACCAGTGGCCTATCTTATTTTTAACTTTGGCAATAAGCCAATTCCAGTCTGTCGGTTTATAGGAATCTGATTTTACAAAATATCCATGTAAATTAGTCCAGAGGAAAGATGAGTGAAAGTGTAAGGAAAGATACCTTTGATTTGTTCCATAGTTTGTTCATGCAGGTTGGCGAAGTGGAAATTTGATTTGTCCCAATTGATGACAAGCTCGTGGCACTGTAGAAGAGATTTAGGATCTATTTAATCGCTTACCATTCCTGAGTGGAGTCGTTCGTCATGATGAGGACATCATCGATGAAAAGGAGATGTAGTATCTTGATAGTCCTGGTGACCTTTATTCCAGTGATATTTCCTTCCTCTTGGCTAGATTTGAGGAGTAGGATCAAGGCTTCCGTAGCCATGATGAAAAGCAGAGGGGAGAGGGGGCATCCATGTCGCAAACCTCTGCCAATGCGAAAGAAAGGAGAGGGTTCACCATTAACCAGGATGGAAAGATTTTCACTAACCACACAGATAATGATCCACTTTATCATTGTGTGGATAAAACCTATTTGGATCAATATCAAACGCAGAAAATCCCAATCTATGCAATCAAAATATTTCTTGAGATCGCTTTTTAGAATCAGTGCCTTTTGATTTTTGTTTTTGATGCTATGTAGACATTCCCGGGTTGTACCAATAGCATCAAGTATCCGTCGACCTTTCAAAAACCCCAACTGTTATTGTGATAGAAAACGAGAGAGGATAGGATTAATCCTTGTTGCAATAATTTTGGCAATGAGTTTATAGCAAAGGTTACAGAGAGAAATAGGCCTATAGTCACCAAAAGTAGTGGGAGAGTCAGATTTGGGGATAAGTGTAAGGAAGGTTGAGTTTAATGCTCCAGCCACCTTCCCACTAAGTTTTGTATCTTCCACTAGCTCCAGTAGATCTGTGCCAACCAGGTCAAAGAATTGTAGACAAAATTCTACCGTCCAACCGTCTGGGCCTGGACTTTTGTCCTTGGAAAAATATTTAAGTGCAACCAAGATTTTTGGAAGTGTACAGGGTTTGTCTAGAAAGAGAGAGTCTTCCTCCGAAACTGCATGTGGAAAAATTCTAGCCACTATAACTGTAGTTTGTAGGTTCATAGGAGGATGTGCATCAAAAAAATGCTTGTAAAAATTTACAGCAACTAGTTTTAAAGAATTATGTCCTTCATGGAGAGTGCTAGCTGCATCAGAAATTTTCCAAATATGTTTTTGCTCCTACTAGAGCTAGCATAATGATGAAATTACTTGGTATTGAGATCGCCACACTTGAGCCAAGATGTTCTGCAGAATTACCTCCAGATGGCTTCATCTTTTAGAAGAAGTAATTTACGTTCAGATTCAAGTCAATTTATGGTGTGATTGTTTTCCCCAAAAGTCCCCACACTAGAAGCTACTAGTAGGTGTGAATGTATCTCAATATCAAGATCATGTAATCTTTGTGCATTAATTTTTCTATAAGAGGCTGCCAAAATTTTAATGCGAGCTTTTCGGCTCCTAATTTTCCAAGTTATTCGATGTTGAATGCAGGGTTCGGAGAGGAAGAGTGGATCTTGCCAAACTTTTATAACAATAGTGTTGAAGCCATCTTCATGGATCCATTCTGAGATCAATTTAAAGGGGTAGGCGATCTTCTGTGTAGAAGAGTCTAAATGCAGGATGATTGGAACATGGTCTAACAGGAAGGGAAATTCCACCTAGGTACGTATCCTTTCTTATGTGGAGATGAGATGATGTGTGACGAGGAAGTGATCCAATCACTTGGAGATAGTTCATGTTCCCATCCTTCCATTGCGCCAAGTGGGAGCTAAGGTGTCTGAAGCATAGTCTGCCAAGTTGTGTGTTGAGAACAATGAGGTGAAAAATTCAGCCAAGGGATCCTGTGAAGCAGAGGCTCCCCAAATTTCCCCAACTGAGAGGGTGAGATTTAAGTCACCGGCTATGATCAGGTTATCAAGATCAAGAATCCCCTGAGTTGCAATCTTCTCCAAAAAAGTCTGTCTATCCAAGCAGGGGCCATAAATATTAAGGAGATTGAATCTTTTATTACTTTTTCGACAAGAACCATTGAGAAGAATGTCTCCACAGTAGATGAAGGGAAGGAAATGATATTTTTTCAAGTCCCAAACCACTGCTAATCCCCCCCTATGTGCCAAGGGATTTGACAGAACAAATGTGCCATTTAGAGTGAAATTGATTTAAAAATAAACGATCCTTGTTTCTATTGACCAGAGTTTCCTATAGAAAGATGATTTCAGGAGATGTATGAGAGATAAGTCCTTTGTAGGAGGCGGATTTGACGGGGGGGGGGCACCCCTATGATGTTGAGGGAGAGAAAGATCATGGTTTTTCTCTTTCTAGGGATTTCATGCCTCTAAGTGCCCCAATAGCGGAATATGTTTGTGGAGAAACCACAATAGGTGTAGAAGTGCTGGCCTCCTTGCGACGAGCACTACGTGTTTTTATCAATGAATGTTCAAAATCATTCCCTATTGACCAAGTGTAATCTTTTTTTGGATTAGTTATGGATTTTTCTGTTGTTCCCAAGTCAATAACTGGAGTTGGTGGAAGGTGTGAGGTAGAACCTAGATAGGTAGGCAATGGTGTGGGAGATAGCACCTCTTTATAGGATGGGATTAAGGAATCCAGGACATCTCCAAGAGTGTAGCCACCAAGTTCATATTCATTTAGGCACGACAGTGTGTGTACCCTGGACTTCGGGAGGCAAGAAGTTATTGATATCGAGGCAGGGGGAGTCAAGATAATGGAATGTGCAAAAACAGGCTTAATGGGGGGATGCATCAGGTTTTGAGTGTGAGGAATATCTAAGGGAATTATGGGATAGGTCGATGGACCACTCATCACTACGTTAAATTGTAGGGTAGGTTTAGTAAAATTGTGTATCTGTGCATCAAAATTCTTATGATAGGCATGTGAAAAGAACAAAGTGTGGGGAGAGTCTGTGGAAAGTGTGGGGTGGGTCGAAATTCCCTCAAGGATGTCTGGAAGAGAAGATGTAAAAGATGTGGTAGGTCCTAGAGAGATGTTTGTCTGGCTGCAGGTATGTGGGGAGAGAAGAGTCTCTGAGGAAATTGTGAAGCCTTCCCTGGGAAGTGGAGTTGAAGTCGCAAATGAGAGCGGGGTCAAGTCTAAGAGATATGTTTCCAAGGATGAGAGAGAGTAAAAGAGAGTCAAGAAAATAGTTTTTAGCTTACCAGATAAGGAGTCCAGTCCAGGTGAAGCGCCATCTTCACGGTAGTCCAGGATGTGTATCTGTGTGTGCTCAATCGGAGAGTCCATATTAGAGGCAAGTTCAAGCATAGTTTCTTTAGACTGTTCATCTTCATGAGTACCAGTACAAGTCTATCTCAAGTGTCATATTTGTCTGCAGAGATAACATCTGAAGGGGATGCCAAGGTAGTATAACTTCTAGAGGGTAAGGTGGCCTCTCCAATATATATCCAAAGTAGTAAGAAGACCCTCATGTAGATCTATCTCGACAAAAATCCTTGCCAATTTACGATTTGGTCCCATGAGAGTCTTAGTGTTAGTACTAATGTAGTGACCCAGAGAGTTACCAATAGCCTTGAGAGCCTTTTCATTCCAGAGGTAAAGAGGAATTCCTAGAAGGAGAACTCACAAGTGTCTAAGGCTAAAATAGTCCTGTGAAGGGTCAAAGCTCACTCTCCAGTGCTTCATCATAATACTACTGCCATCTAAAGTCCAGATATGCTCCATTATGGATGTGGAATCCTCAGGAGATTGAAAATGGAAATATAGCCAACCATGTCCAAGGTGTGAGAGAGATGGGGTATAGCTCAGTGATGGCCTCAAAGTTTTGACCATCCAATCATCCAAGTCTGTAGTGTAGAGATGTCTATAGGAGAGTCTGTCGATGAGGTTGCACAATTCCATGGAGACAAAATCCTCTAGTCCTATGTCTGAACCAAGAACAAACTTCTTTTTTGTTTTTTATGGAGCCCACGGTCTTTGAGTAGGTTTTTTTACCCTAAGTGAAAGGTAATGATTATGTCGAGTAGGTTCAGTAGTGATAGAAGGTTTAAATGTATCCTAGTGAAGGTGTTCACCACAGGGACCAGGTGGAAGTCCACCACAAGTAGTTGGGAGTGAGGAGCAAGTTGTAGTGGCAGAGATGAAAGGAGGCAGAGTTGTGAGGTTATTAAAAACATGTTGGGGATGGGGTTTACTGGGGAATGTTGTGGTATGTGTGATAGGGGAAGGAGAAGTCAGAAAGTGGTAGGAGCTAAGTGAAGGGGAGGAGGTAGTATTCAAGGAAGGAGGATGTGTAGTTAATAAACCGGAGATCATAGGCAGGAGAGATGATGTAATTACTAATTGGAGGTTGCAAGATATTAGTGTGCTTGGAAATCTCGTCCATCGATGTGAATATGCCTGCACTATTCTAGAGGGCCTCGTCGGCAGCACTCATGAGTGCGCTAACTTCCTCCTCCATTAGTGAAAAACAAAGGTGAGAATATTTAATAAGTGGAATATGTAACCCAACAAAACAATTGTTGTAGCAGAGGACATATGAGTCTGTGTAGAAATAGTTGGTCAGTTGGAAAGAGTCAAAAGGTAAAAGGAAATATTAGTCAGAAGAGGTAAAATCCAAAATGGTAACTAGTAGTCTGGAATGAGTCATGCTCTGGAAAAAAAGTCGAGGGATAAAGGTATAGTAATCTGTGGAAGAAGAGTTATAGTTGTAGATAGTCTACTAACAAGATTTGTCTCCTCTCAAGAAACCAGATCTGCCAAAGTTCTCCCATTAGTAGGCCCACCAGTGCCTTCACGATGTTTCAATATTCCATTACCAAATCCACCATAGACCCACTAGTACCAGGTCCAACATTACACAACATGATGTTCCCTATGCAATTCTTCTTAAAAGACACAATTCTTCTCTACTTAATTAGGTCAAATAAATTCTAATTATTGTGCTTGAAGTATTTACATATGCATAAAATGACTTCTTCCCAAGTATAAATTTTAATATTGCATTAAAATATTATCGTGAATGTAAATATTCACAAATATTACCATGAATGTAAATATTCCCAAAGTTAAACTTAGGGATACATTTTTCTACTTTCTATGTGGATTAATAATATAATTTGAGATGATATTGTGGAGGTTTTTTTATTGGTGTGCACATGGATATATTTCGTTGTTATTTTAAGTTATACTTTGGAGAAGTTTTTATTTTTGAAAATATATGTTATTATTGTGTATTAATTCTTCTGGCATGAATTCATATATCGTGGTCACTATGTGGTGTTGATAGTGGATACTATTCCTCTTTTAGGCTTGTGTTTTGATGGAGGTGGTCGACACTATCTTTTGTATAATACAAATTTCTTAATCAAGTTGTTAGTGTATTAAGTGTGTTAATTTATTATTAATGACCATTCATGAATATGCAAGTTTAGGTGGTGTAAGAAATCTTTCATCCATTGCAAAAGAAAGCCATGACTATGAGGTCTTCAGTCAATGAACCTGTGACATAGTACATGCATTCATGGGATATTAAATAATACCCCTAATTTCATTATATATTGATAAATACCTTCCAAAATCCTTTTGTTTAACGCCCCTACCAATACATCTTTCTAATAATAATAAAAATAACTATGTTTACTATACACCTCTTTTTATATCCCGCAATACATATGAACCCCTTGATACTTCATAAATACCCCCCCTTCAATACCTGCAATATATAGACTTTATTTTTCACAATTTTAAACCCCCATTTATGAATGAATGCAATAAGATATTGGTCAACATGTGAAACCCCTATGGTGGTGACAAATAGCTAATATTAAAGCTAGATGTGTACTTCTCCGCTCCAATGTAATTTATTGATTTTGGCATGAGAAGCGTTGTTGTCCTTGAAACAATCAATAATCATGAAACAAAAAAGAACCAAAACCAAAGATGATGGGGAAGCTATATATGGATGATTGCAATCATGTGAGAATAACATATCGTGGGGCCAACAACATATTTCTAAACGGTCGGGACTTTTGCATTGTCATGCCCCATATTATTATTATGTTATTAATAATAGTAATAATAAATAAATATAATAATTATCCTAAAGGGGTCATAATAAGTACTTATTATGGATATTCTAGGTAATAAGAGAAAATGGTAAAATAAGTAGTCACAATTGATTGAAAAAACCTAAAATATAATAAATAATTAAATCATGGATCCTAGGGATTGGGTTATTTACCATGAATGGATTATATATAAGGATAGAGAAAAAGAAGAAAAGGGATATCATTTTTCTTGGGAAATCTAAGGATAAGGCTAAGAAGAACTCACATAGTAATGGATTGAGGGATTGGGGGCTCTCAGTCATGACTACCGAGGGGTTGCTTGGGAGGAGAGTCATCCCCCACTTTATGTTGCGGCTGGTCAAACTAAAGATCAAAGTATTGCTACATTTCTGAAGTCACCCGATTACAGGTACGTGGTTTCCAAGTAAGTTACTCACCACATACTCCCTATAAGTTATGAAATATTGACTAGTGCATCTCTATTTTACTAGATCTAGGTCGTAAATGTGGTGTTTATCTATGTATTTAGATTCGTTAGAATTAGGGTTCTGACATGCATAACCAAGCTTCTATAAGATGTCATGTGCTTCATTACAACTAGATTCTTCATTCAAGTAGGAGGAATTTACTTGCAAGTTTCTTGTTCTGAAATTTATGCTCTAGATCTACAAAATATAGTCTTTATCACTATGCTCAATATGCTCCAAAACTTTACTGTCACGACATGCTCTATTGCTACATATCACAATAGTCCATTGAACAATACCTCCTCAATGTAGAATTTGAATTATGGTAAAAGAAACACATGACTTCATTTGCTAAAATCATATCTTACATGCAAGGATTCATCTCTAGAAGCCAAGAAAATCATAAAATAAAAGTGTGAAACAACAAAATTTCACCTTTGAATTAGGTTGCACTATGAGCTTGTGAGAATTGGCTCAATCTACCAAATATATGGACATTCTAAGATGATTTCCTTCTCTATCTTCCCTAGTATCCTTCCTCATACTAAAGAGATAACCTTATCTCATTGTGCTTCTCTTATACTACTACGCTAGAACCAATTTTTGATTTTGAATTTAGAAGCTTACAGATTGACATAGTGATAAAAATGAAGGGACTTCCTTGTGGGATTTCTTGTGAGATGGTTATTGGGAATGTGTTATATTATTTTCATGGTCATC
>JZKD02S0547445.1:645836-676209 GCA_000966675.3 Picea glauca | reverse complement strand
TGTATTTTGTCTATTTTGTGTTTTTTGACCCATTGTAATCTAATCCTCATTGATGGATTAGGGTTGTAATCTAATTTGGGTTAATGTAATAGGTTTTTGGATGCTTCAAAATACCTAAATATTGTATTATGTATAGTCAATTTATTACAATGAAGAAGATATATGTGAAGCTCTAAGTTTTGTTGGTTTTTCCGGTTAAGGGTTTCTAGGGGAAATCTTTGTATACTATGTGTATGCCAATGTTGTTCTTCCTATTTTGTTTAAGAATTTATATGCATTGTTTAACTTAAAAGGATAAAAACTTACATTGATATTTTAAATATCAAAAATGAAAAAGCACAAGTATTCTCAACCATGAATACAATTATAAAGGCCCTATTTTTTGCAAGTGAATCCTACCTTGTACTATATTTTGAATAGGATACAAGACGAATTAGTGAACACATGGTACATAATGTTTTTTCTTAAATGAACATGAAGCATTTTCCCACTTGATTCCTAGTGGAGGACATGACTGCCTCATAGGCTTCTTCTATGGTACCAAATGAAGGCCCCAACATATCACAATATTTATAAGAGATAATGTGAATGTTGATTTCAGCATGAGTCTTAAGATAGCGAGACCATAGTCACCTATAGGGAATCCCATGACTGAAGAAACTTGAAGAAAATACACCACTAGAAATGTTCAAAGAAAACCCAATGCAATAGCCTCAGGGTTTCAAACTTTGATTCCTTTGCATGAAGCCTTTCTGATTCTTATATGATCTATATAGATAGAAGTTCTAAATGTATAAAGAAAATTTTGGAGAAGAGTATAGGAATTTAATAAAATCTAGCTTGTATAGGACAAGTATGAGCTAATATTTGAATGTGGAGAAGATAGCATGAAGGAATATAGATAATAAGAGTCCAAATCCACCTAATCCCAACCATTGACCGATGTCCATTACAATGCATAATGAAACACAAGCACAGAAAGACAACAATACTATGCTAAGCACAACAATTGAAAATGTTCCCGCACCCTTGCTTTTCTTTCTTAGTTGTGGCAAAAGACTAACAACATGTTGAATGCAACTCCTCCAACAAAATAAAGATGCACACATGTCTTCATTCCACCACCCACACATCCAATCTTGCAGAGGATGCTCACCTCACCAACTGGTGACCATGCAAAATTTATTTTTCCATGTGTTATATGCATTGGGCATTGGTATTTGTTAGTAACATTCTATCTTGAGTCATGGAACACCTCACCAATCGGTGTTCATGAAAAAATCATTTTTCCATGTGTGCATTGGTATTTGTTAGTAACATTCTATCTTGTGTCCACGATTGGTGTTAATTTTTATGCTCATATACATAATATATCTTTTTACCATGTGTTAAATGAATTAGTATTTATGTTTATTTTTGCATTAGTGTTTATGTTTATTTTAAGAGGGACTAGAAGTAGTTCAATTTACGATACTCATAGTGCCTACTTAGTATGTGTCGCACTGGTGGTGTTAGCAGAGGGGAGCACATAACCTATAGTTGATTCTCTTCGTCAACCTGGTAAGTAGGTGCCCAAGTCGAGATCATGCGGAGAAATTCGATGAAAGCATGGGGTTGCACAAACTTTCTATGAACCAAAAATGTTTTTAGCTTTCAAAGGGGTTATCAGCTTTGCTAAATCTCTCACAATTTTAACCTTCTTGCATAGATCATTATTCCATCTTGGGATATTATGGATATTATAAGTCCTAGAAATGTAAGGAAAGATATTATGGATATTATAAGTCCTAGCAATGTAAGGATTGGAAGAAATACAATTTTTCATACTAGTATAATATACTAATATAAGGTTGTAGTGTTGTAGTACAGTGTAGATTTTATTTTTGTTTTTAATTTGGATGACGTGAAACATGACACAATAAGGGGAATCATGTTTTGTGTCACTTTTGTATCATTCCATTCTTTTTCAGAGTCTTATTTTTCTTATGCGTTCTTTTTCAATGTTATAGTAGTGACAAAATATGCATCCCGCATACCTTTGTTTTGTTTGAATAATTCTAACACTAGAAAATAAGGAGTAATTGATGATATAAAAATAATGCACACCTAGCTCAAGATTATTCATTATCTAGACACATATTTATACATGAATGAGATCTATCTCATGAAACAACCAACGCTTATAATCACTCAACAAAGAACCCCTAAAATATCTCAACAATAATTGTCTCGATCTAAAATTATCTCTTCGAGATATGATCAGTGTTATCACATGATTTTTACTTGTGCAAATCCCTTTACAATGTGCCAATATTGTGTAACAGTTAGAAGTACTTGTCATTGTCACCTAGGCAAGTACTTCCCTCGTTTTAGTGAAGGAGATGGATTCAACACAAGGGAGTCTTCCCTAGTGACCTCAAGGGATTCTATAGCAAGATAGAGGAAATTCTACAACCCCCTATCTTGGTCACTCAATGAGATAGGCTAGGTCTAGGTGAGTGGAAAGGTTGGAATTAGTTGTACAAGGTAATTGATTGACATGTGTGAAACAAGAAGTATTCCAATACATATAATAATCAATTACCAAGTCAAGTTAGCTACCAATGACTTCTAGATGCTAGCTAGGGAGTAAAACTAATTGTTATTGTAAAATTCCAATAGTAAACCAGTCCATATAAACAAAATATAATTTGCAATATCAACAATAAATCAACCCAGAAAAAATAGCAATTATATTCTAGAATTAATCCTTCAATGCATAGATCAATATCCAATCATCAAACAATAGTTATGAGTTGATTTCTCCCCAATATTAAGTAAGTTATCAACCATTAGTAAATTCCGATGGGTTGTAGAAAACCTCTTATAACAACAACAATAAATATACTATGTTTTCCAAGTGTTGAGCTAGGATGAGTTTAGTAATTTGGTTGTCAAATAGCTTGAGAAAAAGGGAGAGATTTTAGCAAATGCTAGAGTTTTAATCATCACTTGCAATCATGAAGACTAGTGTTGTTTTCCTTCTTAGGGAAAATGGAGGCAATGCAAAGCACTCAAAAGAGGTCAACTGAAAGAGAAGAAGTGAAGGTTTAAACCCTAGGATTATCCTCTCATAAGCCTAGGTCAAAACTCAAAGGAAAATCCAGTAAGGTTTAACCTCTCATAAACCCTAGGTGTCTTCCTACTTCTTCTAATGCATCTAGCTAAGAGAATGGATGGAAACTAGGTCTTAAACCCTAGGGGGATAGCCACTCCTAACCCTTATAAATAAACCCTATCCAAGACAAACCTAAAGTGGATAACCTCTCCTAACCCATAATGAAAATATTGAATTCTTCAACAAATTCAAGGTGAATACAACAAGGGAAGGGGATAACCTCTATTAACCCTGGTCCCTCACTTAGGGTTTCAAGATAATTCAAGGAAGATAGCGACACCATGCAACTATTACCTCTTTAATAGATCATTTACAAAAATTTACCAAGAAACATCACATGCACATAAGAAAACACTTATTAGTCAAGGCATATAGCATGAAGAAACCCTAGTTCATGAAGAATCCATCATCAACAAGAGAAAACATCCATCCAAATTCACTCCAAAGGTGGCATAAGAAATCCATAGTGAAAATAAGAGAAGAGAATACAAGTAGTAGTGATCTCACAAGTGAGTGAGTTAGCCTCATTTATATGAGGTAACCCTAATGCATATGTCCACATAATGTGCTAAAACAACAATCATCCGTGATACAAGTAGGGCCAACCCCTCAAATAGCCTATAACAATAAAAAATCATATTAATAAACCAATACAATTCCATCCTAGGTCACACGTGTGGTGATGTCATGCTCCAAGAGGGTGCATGAAGCCTTAAAAGGTCATGTCTCATCATCTAAGAGGTGCAAGAAAGGTGGAGGGTGTGTCTCTTTTGGACATGCATTTTGGATACAATGATCAGGAAAATCCTAAGTATGGAGGATATGGGCAACAACAAAAGAAAGAAGACAAGGCAAGAACAAAGTGCATAGTAAAGGCACATGCAGGCTCAGAAGTGCGAAGTAAAAGTATACTTAGCAGAGAATAAAGTAGGAGAATAAAACAAGAAAAGAAAGTAGGCGAAAAGGAAGGATAGAAGTTCAACATGATAAAAGCAGAAGGATGCGCAAAAGTAGGAAGAACAACAATTGAGAGTACAAAAGCAGCATGCATACATAAAAGAAAGAAAATCAAGCCCAAACAACAAGTCAACACGAGTTAGACTGATTCGTTATAGGGTTTTGGGATAAGCAAAGTAGGCTTTTGAGCCCTAGAATTTATGTATAAATATGTAATGGGTTTGATAGATTAGGGGTTCTCCTGTGATCTTGTGTGTCGTCAGGTTGTTGACACCGAGCGAAGAGAGTAAGAGAATAGACTGAATATGAGAGAGGGATTTTATGTCTGAGTGGAGAAAGAGAGTTTCAGAGAGAGGCTTGCACTGCAGAGCAGCTAGACAAGATGAAGAGAGAGATAGCATGATATCTCTATTGTAAGCACAGTGCATAAGCCTGAGATGATTACAGAAAGAATAATAAAGAAGCCAAGCATTGTGGACATAGCCCAAAGTTGGGTGAACCAGGCATTGTTTTCTTTTATTTTATGTGATTGATCATGAATATTCCCTTTATGCATGTTAGACTAGATCTGTTGACTATATGATCACTGCACAATAGTTATGAATGTTACAATAGATGATTTATGTTGCAATTTGTAGTATAACGGTACTATATAACTGAACTCACTAAGTAACCAAGGAAGAACAAATAAAGGATAATGCACATAGAAAAGATAAGTAAAAATGAATAAGTTGATCACCCCCCATTCCTTCACTACTGTAGAAACCTGGTTCCTACAACCCCAATAGATGCCTCAAGTGAGACTTCACTTGCATGCAGGTGATGCCGAAAGGGATGGTGTTTGAAGGGTTTTTTTGGTTAAGATAACTTGAACACAGGGTCTTATAACCACGTGTTAACAAATGGTTCTGTTGTCAGGACCCAGAATTTGTGATTGAGGGAATGTTTTGGAGGCCGACTAAGAAAGAGATCTCAGAATGGATAGAAGGGAAGGAATGATAATTTGCTCAAAAAGAGAATAGAAACTCTCTGATAAGCTACAAGGACTGGATGCAAAGGTATGTGTACACAAAGATGCATGACATTTTCTTTGGCAAATTTATGATTATTCTAATTAAGTGGTTGGAAATTTTAGTGGAGAAGACTGGAAGGTACTAAACCGCAACACCGAGGAACTAGACTCCTGAGTTGGCAATGTAACTGAATTTTCTAAGTAATAAGACTTCTTGTGCAGTTGATTTATGGTTGGATAGTATATTGAGATGATATATTACATAATGTAACAACCTTTCCAGTTAAATAAACTATACCTCAGAGTTTATTAACTCCGCGAATGTAATTTTTTAATTTATTTTTTTAGCTTATTATTTTGATTTCTTCCATTTCACACCTTTAAGGGAGAAATCTTATCTCAACACAAGACCTCGAAAAATCATCAAGTGAAATTAAAACAACAACATTCAATACCTATTCATTCATCCAAGCTTAAGATATTTAAGAATAAGTCTAAATATCAAGAGTGTACAAGATTCTTCAAAATCAATTTCTCATCGATTGTGCAACTACGTGTTAGATTATTTATTTGAGCGAATGTCATCATTAACTAAGGAAATCATAAATTTACCCCTCATTCTCTCA
This sequence comes from Picea glauca, assembly GCA_000966675.3. Classification (NCBI taxonomy): domain Eukaryota; kingdom Viridiplantae; phylum Streptophyta; class Pinopsida; order Pinales; family Pinaceae; genus Picea; species Picea glauca. The sequence continues at coordinate 670,457 of JZKD02S0547445.1, read as the reverse complement.
TGCCTAAGTTAAGAGCTTGATTTCATACTTGTGAGTTTACAAAAGTGCATTTAAATTAATCCACATCAAGGATGTGGTTGACTAAATAAGGGAGTCGTGGTCTAAGCATTACAATTTTTATATTAATCATCAATGATTTAACCACTCTTAATTATTGCATTTCCTAAATAAAATTTAATATATCTATACACCTAACATTCCTCTCTTCTTTCATATTCATTATCATCCTAAAGACCCAGAACTAGGTTACTCTTCAATAACTTAAGAACTTGTACAAAGTTATTTATATAACTACATAATTGTAAGTTAGGAGTTCCAAGCTATCACTATATTTATTCTAAGAGTCCTTAAGTGTGGCTCTTTATATGTATTATATTTATTCTAAGAGTCCTTAAGTGTGGCTCTTTATATGTATTAAAGGTTTAATCGCAAGGTAAAACAAGAATCATTAGGTGAAACCAATTTTAAGCCCATCGTAGATCGTATTGTAAAGTCAAGTTATGCCCGCTTTCTAAGTATCCAATTTCTGGCCTTAAGAACATATCTAGGCGATGAATGAGTAATCAAGAATTTAGATTTAATTATTTTCAATTAAGAAAAGGGAAGTAATTAAACTCGGGTTAAACTCAAGAACGACTATCCTCTTCCACTGAGCAAACCGCAACTACGTAGGCAAATCACAATACATCAATTGGTTGATGAGAAAAATTGTATTGCTAAATTTTAGTAATACTATGCAATGATATTTCAAGAATAAAAAAAAATCACTATCGTTCCAAGTAAAAACAAATTATAAGAAAAAAATCTTCAATTAATTTCCATTGGAGTCATAAAGCGAATCAATAAGCAAATCAATAATCAAGGAGACATTTTCCTTCACATTCCTCAATGTGTGTCTATTTTTTCTCTTAGTTGTCCCTTAGTTCCCCAAACCCTCATTTAATTTGTGTTATCTAACTAGATTTTAGTTTGAGTTGGATTAGAAGTCTTCTTTTAGTTAGGATTAGTGGTAGATTGACTCAAGATGTTCTTCTATATGGACAACTTATTCTCTCTTGTTTTTTTTTTGTTTTTTTTTTTTAATCTTTTTTTTTTATTTTCATCCACACATGTGCATCTATCTAACTTTTGATTCTCATTCCTTCTTTTCTTAGAGTCTGATTATATCTCCAATCCCTTAACTTGTTTAATATTTTATTTAGTCCCTTGTCTAGACTTAGACTTAGGTTTAGACTTAGGCTTAGGCTTAGGCTTAGACTCTTGTTAGATTTCTTAACTTATAAATTATTTATTTATTAATACTCTATTCTAACAAGGTCTAAACATTTCATCATATTTTCTAGGCCATCTAGATTTTATTGTTCACATTTTAATTATGCGATGTGCCCTTCAAGACGCACCTCCATGCTCCAAGGGTTCCATTCACCTTTGACTAGTTTTGGAAGTTTGTCCAACACTTGGAGTCAACACTCCACTTGGTCGACCTTGTGAGAGACTAAGGGTTTTCTAAGGAATACCGATTCTTCCTTATTGCACACCCTTTAGAATTCCACGTGAGTGATTGTCTCATTCTTCCCTCGCGACATCGTGGACCTCTCGAAACAAGGTAATCGTTAACCATGTGTTCAGGACACGGTGGGAGTTCTAGTAGGTTGTGACAAGGGCACTGCCACACCTATCCCTCAACTGTATAGTTTTTGTACATGACCCCTTTACTCCTTATGTGAATCGGATTAGCAAGCGTCACCAAGCCTGCATCCACTGACAAGAAAAGTGTCAATAATCCATATACATAAATCATACTGGAATCAATCATATATCGCATGTGTGCAAATAAAATATTCAAACCAATATAAATCCACTCCTTGACTCAATCCAGAGTCCAAGGAAATCCATTGATTCCATCAACATCCATAACATGTCCTATATTCTACACACTGAGGGAAACTCATCAATAATACATGTCAATACATATATACATTATAAATTAATATATAATCACAATGACATCATAACATAACCCATAAGAAAATCATAATCATAATGCATCATAACTGGGATCACTTGATTGCAAGTGTCCTCAAAGAATAAGTCAGTATAAAATGTGCTCAGTAGAACTAGATGTCACACAAAATTTCCAATGGATTGTACCTAGTCATACAGTGTTTCTGATATTGATTTTTTCAAAGGTCCGCGTGGAAGAGTCATGAAATAATTGGGTACGTGGATAAAGATGTTACTGTGTGACAAGTGTGTGATGATAATGAAGTCCAATTACTAAGGGGATTTATGCAGATAGGGCAATCGGGGCATGAAAAGAGGATCATCTGAAGGTAGGAAAGAATGAAGGAAGGAAGGGACTGAGGATGCAGAGAACTAAAGAAGTTGTAGTAGAGGAAGAAAATGAGTTTGGAGTTCTGTGCACTGGAAGAAGGTACAAGAGGAAAAATATTGGGGATAAGAAGAGAGAGCCATGCAGTGAGCCCGAGGGAAGAGAACCCTACATAATCGTTCATATCGTAGAGATATCGTATGTAGAAGGAGAGGAAGAGAATTCTTAGTTTAGTTACATAATAGAAGAGTCGGTAAGTCCTACTCAAATGGGATCCTATGTGGATTCCACGACCCCGTGCGTGTCACCTAGATCAGAAATTACATTTGAGGATTTTTCAAAAGCACTCATAGTTAGCAAGGGAGGACAGAGTAGAAATCAAAGCAGTGGAAGAAATTCCCAGATTCAGAGTCAACCAACATCGCTTAGGGGAGGTACTACAAAAAACAACATGGCAGGGGTAGAAAACACCCTCATACTTTCTGAGTTCCAAGGAGTTGGGTCAGAGGACCCAAAGCAACATCTATTTGTCTGCGAGACAATTTGGGCGGAAAAAATTGTCCAGGATGAGGCTATAAAGATTTCATAGTTGGAAACTACCTTTAGAGGCCACACATTAGTCTAGTACATGAAATTGTAGAGTACCACGCCTATAGGGCAAGCCAGGGATTTAGAAGAGATTACACAAGCATTGTTGAAAGAGTTCAAGAAGACAAATTCCAAGTCACGGTACATTACAGAGTTGAAGGAAATCAAGCAAGTACAGACTAAATCAGTCTAGGATTATGACCAACGTTTTAAGGATCTAATGGGTAGAATGACATTCCAGATCCCTGATCAAAAACATCAAGTACAGTTTATTGTAGGACTTCTACCACACATTTCCAGGCTGTTGATTCAACAGAAGGTTGTGTTGCAGCCTGAAGCTTTGGACATTACAATGAAATTGGAATCATACCCTCTAGGAGATAGTGGAGGGATGGTGCAATTCCAAACAGAGTTAGTTTCCTTGACAATCCAACTGGAAAAACTTATAAAAGGGAAGGAGAAATAGGAACAAGTCTGGTGTACTAAATGTAGAACTGAAGGCCACCACAATGACGAACGCCCAATATTTGTGCAATATTTGGCAACTGGAGCACCGAATCCATTACCATGAGGGGGATATTTTAAAATATGTAAGAAATGGGGACATTATCCGATGGAGTTTCCATTACTGCAGAAATATCAAAGTACGCCAAGGAAATTATTTTGCAACTTCTACAAGTCAGTCAGACACAAAGATAAGGATTGTCATGCATTCAATTTGATGAGACAGTGCACTTTAGATATGTAAAGGATTCAAGAGGATAATTTTGTGAAAAAATGAGGTGGTCCAAAGTATAATAAATATAGAGGATTTAATCCAGGAAACAAACAAAATTTTGGCAGAGGTTGAGGCAGAGGAAATTTTCGCAAAGAAGGTAGAGGACCGATAATGTGTTACAATTGTAATCAACCAAGACAACCCTTGTACAACCTGCATATACTGTAGAGAATTGGACCATGCAATAGAAGAATGTCCTCAAATACTTTTGAAATGGAAGGAAAGAGGGAATCATAACCAAAACCCAAATCAGAATGTACATAAAATATCAATTGAAAAGTGCAATGAAGGACCTAGAATAACAGTTTTCATGTGTGGAGGAACTAGAACAATGGATGATGTGATGAATAGAGGAAAGCAAGATGAACAATGGGTAAGGAAATCAACAGGACCTGTGCCAACATTTGACCCTCAACAGGAAAAGGAGATGTATCATAGGGAAATAAAACAGATACTAAGACCAGACTAGGCAGCATCAACATCATCTGTGCCCCCTATAAATGATCGTAATATGCTAGAGAAGCCACTTGGGAAGCTAAGTACTCTAAGAGAGTTCATGATAAGTTGTGTATAGTTAATGAAATGTGGAACCGTGTTGAATGAATTATATGAAATGATTGATCATTGTGTGCAAGAAAGGGAAATTTCTATTGTACAGAGGGTAGTGAATCATGTACTGCGCAGAGAGAGGACCAACATAGAATTAAGATTAAGTGTGCAGATTGGGGAATATGGCATGGATAATGTTATCTTGGCCTTGGGGTCTGATGTGAATTTATTACCAAATAAGACCTAGGAGATGATGGGGAAACTCAAGTTAATCTAGTCTCCTTTTTAGTTAAGGTTAGTAAACCGGAACAAGATAGTACCAATTGGTTGATTGACATGAGTACATGTGAATATAGATGGAGTGTGTATTGAAGCAAACTTTGAATTCATTGAGATCATGGACGATAGTCAACCATATCCAAAACCGATGGGACTTTAATGGGAATTTGATAATCAAATGATTATTAATTTGAAGAGGAGGAAAATGATATTTGAGGTAGGATACTTGAAGGTTACTCGAAAGAAGGAAAGAGGTACATAGAGCTAGCGAGAGGGAACAAAATTGATAACTTGTATAATATGACTGTGTGGATGGATGATTATGTTACCACTACATATGGTGCACTTATTTGGAGAAGTGTTAGTTCATTTTCATCAGATTCAGAGGAAGGTCTGGAACATTGGCAGCAAAGGATGCATGAAGTATCAACTAGATCATGTGCATGCTTAACTCGATCATTGCATTGGATTGGAACGGAGTTATGTGATCCACCCAGGTATGATGGATTGAATGACATAATATCATTTGTAAAGGATTTTGAGTTGCATGTACCCGAACAACAAAGACCGTTGACACTATATATTGTCCTAAAAGCTACTCCAACCAGGTGGTGGGTTGCACACAAAGGGGGGATGGAAGACTGGTCGCAGTGTCAGAGACTAATGCATGTGATATTTGGTACTGAGTTAGAGAATAGTGCACAAAAGTATACATGGATAAGTAACCCAACATGCCATTTGGAGAAGTGCAGAAACACATGGGGTTTGACACTGAAGGAGGAATGGATACACAGGTTTATACATACACTGGATACAATCCTAAAGAACTGGTATCTGGAGATGGAAATGTGTAGAGAGACAAGCTGGGACGAGCTGGTTCAAAGGTCCAAGGTAACATTTACTTTTGAACACAAATCTCCACTAATAAATGCAGTGTTACAGGTCATTCAAACCAAGATATTCTCAGAAGAAGGGTCGATGGAAGTAGTACCAGAGCTTCGATGATTGTTCATGAATTGTTGGAGTGTTACAATGTTGCTAAGGAAGAACACGATGAGGAAGACTTGAGGGATGTGCAAGTACCTAAAACTAAGGGAGAGCATGCAGTCGAAGGGTCATAGCTTGAATCTGATGGGTACACACAACCAATAAAGATGTGGAAAGTAAACATTGGTACGACATATAATCCAAAGATTGCGCATATAGGAGATTATTGGAGTAATGAAAAAATGGAGAAGATTGCATATTTATTGTGCAAGTATCAGGATCCATTCCCAACTACATTCTTAGAAATGAAAGGGATAGTTGGGGAATTAGGTGAGATGAAGATCCCTTTGAAACAAGGTGTTAAACTAGTACGACAGAGACCCTACAAGTTAAATTTGAAGTGCAAAGAGAAGGTGAAAGAAGAAAAGACAAGATCTTGGATGTAGGGATCATTGAATCGATGGTGGAATTAGAGTGGATAATTCCAATGATAGTACAGGATAAGAAAACAAGAGGAATCAAGATTTGCATATATCTAAGGAAGTTGAATGATGCATGTCTGCATGATCCATTTCCAACATCGTTCACATATGAGGTATTGGAGAATGTAGGAGGGAAGGAGGCTTATTCTTTCACAGATGGATTCTCAAGATACCATCAGATAAAAATTGCATAGGAGGACAGGTATAAAACTACTTTTGTGACAGAGTGGGGAAGCTATCAGTACACAGTGATTCCCTTTGGGCTGAAGAATGCACCTACACTTTTTTCAAGAGTTGTGGTTGCATCTTTTAAGGAATTTGTTCATAATTTCCTTGAAGTATACTTATATGATTGGAGTGTGTTTAGTCTACTGAATGATCACATATAAGTACTCAAGTTAATGTTGGATAGGTGTAGACAATGTTAGATTTCGCTGAATTTGAAGAAGTGTATTTTTTGCACCCCTTTTGGATTTTTTTTGGTCCATGTGCTCTATAAGAAATGCTTATTAGTGGATCCTGCCAAGATTGCAATAATTATGGATTTGCAATGACCTACATCAGTCAGAAAACTACGGGAAACTCTAGATCAAGCATTATATTATAGGAAGTTTATCAAAGGTTATGCACATATTACAACACTTATGGAGAAGTTGTTGAAGAAGGAAGTGAAGTTCCAATGGAACGAGAACTGTCAGAAGGGATTGGATACCTTAAAATGAAAATCAGTGATCGTGATGATTTCGATCTTTCTGGATTGGAACAAGGATTTCGATGTTAATGTAGATGCATTGTCCATATATTTGGGCGTAGTATTGTCTCAACCAGGGGAAGGAGACATAGATCACCCAATATCTTTTGCATGTAGGAAGTTGTCCATAGCAGAGAAGAATTATACTACCACTGAACGAGAAGCATTGGCAATGATATATGCACTGCAGAAGTTTAGAAATTATTTATTGGGCTCTCATTTTAAGATGTATACAAACCATTTTGCACTGAAATACTTAGTGAACAAGCCAATATTGGGGGAGAATATGCAGGTAGTTACTGATGTTTCAGGATTATGATTTGGTGGTTGTTGTGAAACCAAGGATGTTGAATGAAAGACCTTATCACTTATCATGCATACTATCAGGAGAAGATGTAGGGAATCTAGATGACATCATGCCAGATGCACAATTATTTGCAATTAATATGGTGGATGACTAATTCATATATAGTGTACAGTTTCTAAGTACAGGGATAGCCCCGTCAGACATGAAAATTGCATAGAAGAAAGAATTAGTGGTTAAAGCATCAAACTATCATCTCATTGCAGGGAACTTATACAAGTTAGGTGCAGATGGAATATTGAGACGATGTGTGTTGGAGAATGAAAGGCCTAGGATACTCATAGAAGAGCATGAAGGGATTGCAGGAGGACACTACGTAGGTAAATCGAATGAACAAAATATTTTGTGTGTAGAGCTTTGGTGTCCCGCACTTCATAAGGATGCTAAAGAATACTTTTAGGAATGTGGTGCATGTCAAAGGGTGGGAAAGCCATCCAGGAGGGATGAAATGCCTTTACATCCACATGTTACATTGCAAGCATTTGATAAATAGGAAATAGACTTTGTGGGGCCAATCAACCCATCAAAAATAATATAAAGAGTGAGGTACATAATCACTGCAACATAGTATTTGACCAGATGCGTAGAAGCAACACCAATCATCGATTGCACCGCAGAGATTGTTTCGTATTTTCTATTTGATAGTGTAGTCACACGATTTGGATGTTTGTGCATATTAATCAATCATCAAGGAACACTTCCTGAATAATACAATTGCAACATTAACTGGGTAATTTCAAATTCATCACCAGAAAAGTATGCCATATCACCCTAAGGATAATGGGACAATAAAATCTTTTAATAAAATTTTGGAGAATGCTTTGGTAAAGATTTGCAATGTAGGGAGAGATGATTGGGAATTAAGGGTTCCTACAGTTTTATGGGCCTACAGGAATACAAGAAAAAAGTTGGCAAGGCACACACCTTTTAGGTTGGTCTATGGCCAAGAAGCAATGACGATGATGGAGTTTATTCTACCTAGCCTTCTCTTTGTAATGATTACTGATCTTTCGGATTTTGGTGCAGTGGAGGAGAGATTATCATAGTTAGTACAACTTGAGGAATATCAATCTATCGCAAGATTCCACCAACAAGTTCAAAAGGCAAGGGAAAATGCATGGCATGATAGACATATTAAACATAAAAAATTTCAAGTGGGAGAATTAGTATTACTCTACGACAGTAAGTTTATGCAGCATCCAGGAAAGTTTTGCATGCATTTGTTAAGACCTTAATATGTGATTCAACATGTGACAGAGGTAGGTGTTGTGTAGTTGGGAACCTTGAATGGAGAAGCCTTGGGAGGAATGGTGAATGAGATTTAGATAAAACTTTATAGAGACAGCCGACCATCTGTGCATTAATCTAAACTACATGAGAACACATGTATCATAGTAGTTGTACTATAGTAGGAAGGTAAAATATAGAAAAACAAATAAAAATTATAAAAAGGAAGAAAATACATAAAAAGTTGGAAAACAAGAAGAAATACAAAGGTAAACAGGAAGAAGTATCATACAGAAAAAGGGAGTATCACATAGATAACATAAACAACACAAAGTCAGTCAAGTGCACACAAAAGAAATACACGAGACATGACACTTTGATAGTTAAAGGCATTGAAAGGGTGGAATCGATGGCTAAAGAGCGATTAATGCCAAGTCATAAAGATCACGCATAACCATAAATGGAAATATCCACTAGGAATCGTGACATATTGGCAGTACGAAGTACAAATACAACGGAAGATATGGAAATAAAGAAACAATAAATTAGGTATTCATTGCACCACTGGCAGATTAGACAATTAATTCAAGCGTGAAGGGACATTGACGACTTGCGAAGGGGGAACAAAATCTCTGAAAGGATGACAAGCATCGGTTATTGTCACTTAGAGTTGCATGCAAGTACAAGAGATACGAGAAACGCATAGCAGATCCGTAGTATATTTTCACTAGTAACCAGGCTACAAAAATGGCACCACCAAAAGAAATAGTGCTCGTGCTAAAGAAAGTTCAAACATTAGCATAATTAGTAGAACTAGAGATTTAGGATACTCCCGAAGTGTCATTGTTGGAGCCAAGGTTTCCCTGAGATTACATCCCACCAAGGAAGGATGATGCCCCACTAGTAATATTGCAGAAGACTCCCTACTATGGGTTGGTGATGCCCGACATCCTAGAAAGGTCATCGTGGATGAAGACATGCTAGGGAGGGTACCACAACTCAAATATGTGGACCAGGTGAAGTTCCTTGAACTTGCGTTGCACCACTACTTAGAGCTGAGGATAGACCCAACAACGAACCAGAGCATACATGTTCCAAAGGTATGGGAAATAAGACTGGAGCGAGTAGGAATACTAAACCTGTTCGAAATCCCTCACTTTCGGTGGAGCAATGAGGTAAATGCATGCATCAAGTTGATATTAACTTGCGTGCATGGAGGATATTTTTGGCTCGACAGGCCAATTTCGATAGATATAGATTTGATTGAAAGGATCACAAGATTATCAACACAAGGATAAGATCCAAACTCATTGTTTGCAGACAAGAAAACTGACAAGGCTCTTTCAAAGATAATGAGGAAAAAATTTCATATAGTTTGAGGGGTGTGTGGATTGGATGTGTCGATCATATGCGACCCAACCGTAAGTCTTGCAAAACAAAAATTGGCATGCAAGCTACTGAGGAAGTGCAAAAAAGATCAAGTACCAGTAGGAGTAATAGTTGCAGCAGAGAAGTGCGTCGAAGGGACTTCAATGAGTTGGGCGTCTTATTTATTGGACCAGTTCCTCCTCGACTGCGCAGAAGCACATGATAGGGGAATGAAATTCCATTATCCATGGTTAATAATCTTGATTTCATTCGTAGAATGGGAAGATTCATAAGATGCACAATTCTTGGGACTCCGAAGTAAGCCATGTTTAGCATCTAAGTAAAAAAACTTATGTTACACAACTAATAAAAGAAGACAGATCGACACCAATGTCTATTTCTTCCTATACGATGAAAGGATTCATAATTGCATCGAGATACACAACACATTTCACAACAACTAGTAGACGCATATACCCATGTTGAGCGGTTCAAGGAAAATCGACACCATATGTATGTACAAGCGAAGAAGGATCTAAGAGAAAAATGGGTCTAGATGAAGTATAACATCACTGAAGAAGATATCCAACTAATTATGCAATATTGGGATCCATATTGGAAGATCCCAGGGGATGAAACATAGACATAATACCATAACAACGACGCAAATGAACATGTTACTGGACAAGCTAATGGACAGGGTGATGACCAGGGTAGAGATACAAAAGACATGTAGGAAATAGGCCCAACCGTAGGAGAGAAAAAGAAATACAAGGGGAAGGGTACGCCAATAGTTGCACACAAAAATATGAAAGGGCACAAGGTACCCCATTTTTATAATATGAAATATGACGACATGGACAGAATCAGATACCAAGTATGGGATGTCCTAGAGGAGGTCATTGAGGAAGCTACGAGGAAACAAGCAGAACAACACCAAAAGGTGCAGGACCAGTTGGTAGCAATACAAAAACTATTGGAGACCGTGAAGATAACACCAAAGAAAGGCTCGAGTGAATGACCATCCACGAGTCTATTTAAGGAAGCATTAGTTGCTAATCTAGTCCTGTTTGAGTCAGCAATCAGGCGCAGAGTGCTAGAAATCCATACATATGCAGTTGATTTCTTGACACTAGAACTGCAATAACAAATGAAAAAACTAAGTCACCTAAACATACTGGTGTCATTGATGCCTATACACATACTACACAACTTGCAGGTAGGTATTATGCATGAGATCAGGCTTCTTGTAAATTTAGAAACCGGATAATTGACCAAAGTGAAGGATGAGAGAGCTCAAATGCAACAACAGTATGCAACTGCTCTACAGGAAAAGAGTGAAGTTGTATAAAAAGTGGAAAGAGCGATGAAGGAGAAGAATGAGGCCAAGTAAAGGATCAAGACAATAGTAAAAGAGAAGGACGAAGTCAAAAAAATGGAACATAATACACAAGCGATCGTCCAAAAGTTGTATAAGGAAATTCCAAAAGTACCATTAGTAGTGGAGGCCACCATGGAGGAACAAGTCTAGAGAATCGATGAAGTTATCAAAGGCTTATGAAGAAAAATTGAGGACTTGCAATCCCTAGGAACATTGCCAGAAGAAAGGGCAGGAAGAGAGAGAACAATAATGACAACAATAGAAAATATCAAGAAGCTCAAGGAAGAATGTGCAAAGCTCTGTGAGGAAAGTGCACAGATATGGACCAACTTGGTAGAGGATCCATAAATCAAGGTTGCGGAAACTAGATTGAGGGATGTGTATGAAAGGGAAGAGAAGGCTTCGGAGAGCATAAATACTCTCCCACCTGTTGAATGAATGGCGACCATTTTGGCACAAAGGCAGGCATATGATGAAATAAAAAAGATTCGGGACTAGCAGAAGATCCTTCAACAACGACTAGGACCACTGCAATATGAAGAATTAAGGGTGATATGAGAACTAGCAACTATGCAAGGAAAAGTGAAGAAATCATTGTATGACATAGAAGAGAAGATCACGACTCTAACTGTGCAAGGTGTAGAAGAAATTTTGGGAATGGAGGAAAAAATAATAAAGGATGTTGCGACAACAAAGGAGACCTCCCAAAAGTTCATAGAGGCATGGAGGAGTGCACAATAGGGTTGAGTGGCTTGGGACGAGCCACAGGTGAGTGTTTGGGTCCTATTGAACATGCATTTTGGATACAATGATCAGGAAAATCCTAAGGATGGAGGATATGCACAAAAGTAGAAGAAAGAAGACAAGGCATAAGTGGACTACGCAATAAAGGCATATGCAAGATCAGAAGTGCATAGTAAAAGTATACTTAGCAGAGAATAAAGAAGAGAATAAAGCATCAGAATAAATCAAGAGAAGAAAGTAGGTGAAAACGAAGGATAGCAATTCAGCATGATAAAATCAGAATGACACACAAAAGCAGGAAGGACAGCAGTCAAGAGTGCAAAAGAAGCATGCAAACGTAAAAGCAGGAAAATCAATCTTGAACATCAAGTCAACATAAATTTTTCATGAGTTAGACTGAGTCATTATAGGTTTTTTGGATAAGCAAAGTAGGGTTTTGAGCCCTAGAATTTATGTATAAATGTGTAATGGATTGGGAATATTATGGGTTCTCCTGTGATCTTGTGTGTTGTCAGGTTGTTGACACCGAGCAAAGAGAGTAAGAGAATAAACTGAATATGAGAGAGGGAGTCTATGTCTGAGTGGAGAAAGAGAGTTGCAAAGAGAGGCTTGCACTGCAGATCAACAAGGAAATATGGAGAGAGATATAGCATGATATCTCTATTGTAAGCGTAGTGCGAAAGCTTGAGACGATTATAGAAAGAATAATAAAGAATCAAGTTGTTGTGGACGTAGCCCAAAGTTGGTTGAACCACATTAATTATTGTGTTTTCTTGTATTTTATGTGATTGATCATGAATATTCCCTTTGTGCATGTTAGACTAGATCTGTTGACTATATGATCACTGCACAATAGTTATGAATGTTACAATAGATGGTTTATGTTGCAATCTATAGTACAAATGTACTATATAACTAAACTCACTAAGTAACCAAAGAATAAAAAATAACGAATAATGCACAAAGAACAAATAAGTAAGACTGAATAAGATGATCACCCCCCATTCCCTCACTACTATAGAAACCAGGTTCATGCAGCCCCAATAGATGCCTTAGGTGAGACTTCACTTGTATGTAGGTGATACTGAAAGGGCCAGTGTCTAAATGGTTTTGTTGGTTGAGATAACTTGAAACTAGGGTCTTATAACCGTGCTCCAATAATATTCTCATCAATGGTCATGTCACATCATCAAGTCATCAATGGTGCCCCGATGGAAAGCAATTCCATCATCATCAAGCAAACCCTAGCATATGACATCATCATCAAGGAGCTCAATGTCAAAGGTGGGAAGGCTAGCTTCTAAGGTGGAATGATCAAGAATCACCTCTATGAGTGGTTTCCAAGCATAATCAAGTGCAACATCCTCCATCAAATGTTGAACAAGGTTTGGGTTGCATTGTCCAAGGTGTGGGATTTATTCCCATCCACCTGCCATCATGACCATATTTGCAAAGGAGAGTTTATTTGTCCATCATCCAAGGTTTAGGAGGTCTGAGAGGATGTATATGAAGGGGGTCAATCATCGAGTGACCCAATGCTCTATATCACATGTGTTGTATCATGTACACAATGCACAACATCCTAGGTGAAAGCACAAATACATCCTCCAAGGACCATGTCAGGTGCACTTAAGTTAGTCAAAAACATGGAATCAATTAAAACCAACAATCAGAAGCTACAATAGTCATAAGAAGCATATATCGTAGGCCATCAAATAATACATAATCCAAATGAGCAACTCTCATTGGGTGTCCCCTTCAAACTTCACACAAGCCCATTAATTTATGCAATTTGACAAGTTTAGGTATGGGAAGGCCATCAAAGAAAACTATTAGGTGTTCTAGTACCCAAGTAGAGAGATATTTCCTAGAATAACCTATCACAGGTATGTAATGAATGTGAGGTGGTCATGGAGTTTACTTCTAGGCATGGGGTCATTAACATGCAGGACAATGTATGGGCTCACCTCCATGAGTTCCTTTATAGAGGGTGCACTTAGTGATTGAGTTACCCTTTCCTCGATTCTTTTTGAATTCCAAGCCCCTTTATTTTCCTTTTTCTTTATTTTTTCATTTGATTTTTGAGTCCCCTTAAAAAGGTTTCAAGCATAACACTTCCTTTACTTTTATTCGGGATATATTCAAGTCCTTTTTTATAGATGAATGTGTTTATTCTCATTAGGAATAGGGATAATATCCATTAATGAGGGGGTAGATCTAAATTATGGGATATTTCTTTTAACTATCCTCATTGTCCCGTTTCTTTCTTTAATTGCCTGCTGTAATCTACCTCTGGGCCTTTAGCCCCTTCTTCTCATAAGATAATGAGGTACATGTCTTTTTGGTGTAAATGTAACCACATGACCCAACAGGTGCGAGAATTTGAAGGATCAGATGGAAAAGTGGTAAGTAGGATTGGGAATCATACATACCCCTTTCAAAGAACCACCAATAGTACCTCTTTTTCCCCAAGAGTGACAACATGGGACTAGGATGCCTAATATGGCCACCAAGGTGAAACAAGGAAAAAATCATAACTTTTTGGCTCATGATTCATTATCCAACTTCAACCTATGTTCATTACTCAAATTCCCTATGTATTAAATATGACTCATTATATGAAACAATGACTAATGTACCTCATAATGTTTTGGGCCACCATCTCCCAATGAGCCTTGTTGATTGAGTTAGATAAGCCATGTTAGAGAGGAAGAGGCATCGAAGGGGGTTTCTAGGTTGATCTATGTGGACATGTTAATCATCGGGATCACTATATTCATTGTGGTCCATGAGACATGATCTTTTCTAGTTACCCCTAAGTGAGAGGGGGTAACAATCAACACACTAAGAAATTTAACAAATATTCTAATTAGACCAAGGAAAACACATATGAATCATTAACCCAACATTTCTCCCCCATAATTATTATTCTGGGGAGATTCCAAGATCACCTAAGAGATTGTAGAACTTGTCCTTTGGTAGTTCCTTGGTTAAAATATTTGCAAATTTATCTTATGTACTACAATACACAATCTCAAGCACACCTTGTTGAACTAAATCTGAATAAAAATGATAATATACATCAATGTGGTTAGTCTTGTCATGAAAATTTGGATTCTTAGTCATGTGATTAGTATTTTGATTATCACAAATCAACTATGTGGGTTGTTCTTGTTGCTCATGTAGATCTTGCAAAATTATTCTTAACAAAATTGGTTCACATGTTGTTATAGATGTTGCTTTGTACCCTACTTCCACCGTGGAAAGTGAAACTGTAGGTTTCTTTTAAGTACTCCAAGCAACCATTGTTGAACCCATGCAACATGTATAACCTGAAGTAGAATTTTAGTCATTCATACAACCCACCCAATATGAATTAGTATAGACAATCAATATGAAATATTATGTATATCTATATACCAAACCATAACCAAATTTAGCATGCATACCTAAAAATTCTCTTAGTTTCTTTCCAATGTATCTCCTAGATATTTGACATAAATATTGAAACCATGCTAATTGCAATATATATATATATATATATATATATATATATATATATATATATATATATGGTCGACTTGTAGTTAGGTGCATCAAACTTCCACCCAATTTAAAATATAGAGTAGTATCAACTAGATTAGAGCAATCATTATTATGAAATTAAAACTTGATTTCCAATGGAGTTGTGGCTAGATTACAACTAATCATGTTGAACTTCTTCAGAATATCCCTAGTATACTTGGATTGTGACATAAAAAAGACTATCTACTTTCTACCATACTCCAATTCCTAAGAAATAATGCAACTCACCAAGATCTGTCATCTCAAATTCAACAATCATATGTGAGTTAAACTTTTGAAACAATTTAGGATTGTTCCTGTATAAATCAAATCATCAACATATAATGCAACTATCAAAATATCTTGTCCTAATTGAAAAATATAGAGATTGGGTTCAAATGAACTCTTAACTAGTCCATGATCCTAAAAGTATTTATTAATCTAGTAATACCATACTCTTTGTGCCTTTTTGATACCATACAAGGCCTTCTTCAACTTATAAACACAATATTATTTACCTAGAACTTCAAATACTTTATGTTCTCCACATAAATTTCTTAATCCACATAACCATTCAACAAAGTTGATTCAATATTCACCTAATAAATTGTACACCTATAATGTGCAACTAATGCAAGTACCATCCTGATTGTGTCTAACTTTTCCACTGGAGAAAAGGTTTCTACATAACCAATTTCCTCTTTTTGGGTATAATCCTTTGCAACTAAACATGTTTTGTGCTTGTCAATTGCACTATTTGATTTATACTTGGTCTTATAACACCATTTAGTAACATTTACATGTTTTCATTTGGGCAAACTCACCAAGTCTCATGTGCCATTTCTTACCAAAGCATTAATTTTTTCTTCCATTGCTTCATTTCATTCATTCTTTCTTAATGCTTCTCCATAAATCTATGGTTCATCCATCTTAATTACTCGTTTTATAAGAGAAATAGCGCTTTGTGATCTAGTGACTCTTCTATCAAAATTTCTATCCAACGTGTTACTTGTTGAATGACCTTTGAGTAGCCACTTAGGCTTCCTCTTGATTTCATATTTTTTAGCAAATTTAGAACTAGATCCATCACCAATTATCATTTCATACTTGTTTAATTAATTATAAACATTTCTAGCTAACAAATTCCTTTCTCATCAAACATAACATCTCTACTTATTATGATCTTCTTCTCTTGGGGATCAAATAACTTGTAACTTGTAGTTTATGTGCTATAGCCAATGAAAATACACTTAACACTTTTATCATCTAATTTATTCTTCTTTAGGAGCATATGAATGTGAAAATATTCTCATGGACACAACACTAGGTTTGAGCCTGGGCCATACTTTCTCTAGATTCAAATCCAAAACTACTCTTGCAAGACACCTGTTCAAAGTTTAGACTATTTTATGAACTGTTTTAACCCAAAATTCATTGCCAAGTTGCTTTGTTTTCAAAACATGTCTAGCCATCTTAACAATGGTCATATTCTTGTTTTATGCAACACCATCCTATTGAGGAGTATATGAATTTGTGATTTCTTTCCTTCTACCATTCTTCTTGTAAAATTCATAAATTCATTGGATTTATGTTCTTCCCCATTATCTAATACAAGGGTGAAAATCTCGAAGCCACTCTATTTTTCAACCAATTCTTTGAGCTAAACAAAATGAGTAAATATTTTTTACTTTTCTTGGAAAATATAAACCCATGTTTTTCCGAGGTAATCATCAATAAAGGTTAGGAAGTACCTTTCCTTTCCGAAAGACACAAGTCTCCATCGGACCACATAGATCTAAATGTATTGATGCAAGATGTTCTCTTTCTTTCCAAGCTCTGTTTGAGAAGCTTTCCCTGTTTTGCTTCCCCAGTATGTATGTTTCACAGATATCACCATTAAATTCAAGGTAGGGAATACCATTAAATTCAAGGTAGGGAATAACATTAACCATGTTATTACTCATCATCAACACCAAATGTTTGAAATTCAGTTGTCCCATTCACAAATTTTAAATCTTATTATTCACTTATGTTGCCTTTAAACTATGTGACTCACTTGAGGCAAAAGTGAGTTTGAAAATTTTATCTATAGTCATTTCTCCTCTCAATTACATTTATATTGAGTTTGTCCATGATTAAAATAGTCTTTGTTATCAAACACTAACTCGTAATTTTTCTCCTTCATCCACCCTATAGAAAGTAGGTTCTTTTTCAATATTGGTATCAACAATGTATCATCGATAAACTTTTCTTTCCATTCAATGACATGATAGGCACTATACCTTTCCCTTTAACTTTTGAATAACCATAATCTTCAAATATCACTTTACTAGAATAATTGTGATCTATTCAAGTAAAAAATTCCTCTCAAGATGTCATATGTGTTGAACATCCTAAATCAATGTACCAAACCTCACTTTCTTCATTGTACGCCATTAAAATTAATATAAACAAGTTCTAGTTTTTGGTTTCTTTAACAATATTATTGGCACCTTTGTTTGCAAAATCATACATTTTATTTATACAATCCTTCTTAAAATGACCAAATTGATTATAATAGTATCGTTATACATTTGATTTTTCTATAGACCCATCTCTTCCTCTTTCTCTTCCTCTTCCTCTTCCATGATATCCTTCTATGACTCTTCCTATTCCATGAGATATTTGCATTCCATTGGCTCTTTGGAATAATCCCAGAATACTATTCATAGTTTTTGCATCATTTCTTAGTCTATTGCAGAAAATTAGGACATCATCGACAAAAAGGAGATGAGTTACTTTTAGATTTGGGGATATAGAAATACCTTGAAACTCCCCATGAGTTTTTGCCTCTTCAATGAATCAACTCAATCCTTCTACCACCAACAAGAAGAGAAGTGGGGATAACGTGCGTCAACGCCCTTTCAACATGGAAAAAAGAGGATTCTGCCCCATTGATCAAAACTGCAAAGGATACCGATGTTAAGCACCACATAAATCAATTGATAAAAGGTACCTCAAATCCCAGATGGGTTAGAATCAATCTGATATAGAGCCAACTAAATTAGTGATAAGGTTTTGACAGGTAATTTTTTAGGTTTTCCCCTTTAGATTTCCTTGATTTAACTACGCACGACTTCTTGAGAAACCCCAATAGATTCATGAATTTGTCTCCTTTCTAGAAATCCAAATTTTTCTTTGGATATATTTTCTGAGAGAATGGATTTAATCCTTCTTGCTATAACTTTTGACACCACTTTGTATATACAATTGTAGAGTGAAATTGGGGGAAAGTCATCCAGGGAAGATGGGTCATCTGAATTGGGGACAAGGGCTACAAAGGTGGCATTGAAAGGGGCGTGCAAATGACTTTCACTCAAAGTTTCTTCAACTACTCTTAGGATGTTTGTCCCAATCATTTCATAAAGACCTAAAAATAATTCAACTATCCAACCATTTGGACCAGGGCTCTTATCCTTCTAGAAATCGTGCAAAACCTCCTTCAATTATTCCTCTAAAATCTCTTCCATCAACGCTCTATTTTCTTCTTCTTCAACAAATCTAGGAAAATAAAAGGAAATTCTTACTATTTCTGCCATTGAAACCCTCGCTATAGCTTTGAATGGTTTCAAAAATTTTCCTTACCAAGTCATGCCATCCCTTCAAAAGAAGAAACATGTCTTCCTTCAACATCTTTTAGATTCCAAATAGTATTGGCCATCTTTCTACCCTTAGCATACGCCTGAAAAAAAAATTGTATTCTCATATCCATTCTACAACCAGATCAGCCTAATTTTAAGGCACCATGCAACCTCTCTATCTTCCAAAATCTTTCTCTTGTGTTTTTCTAGGTTTTGCAGTGCTTCCTTTGTATTCCTCGATTCATATCCTCCTCCCTCCGAGTCATAGATCCACTAAATTGAAGCTTCAATATCTACAAGATCTTGGGATTCATGTTGTCTCTTTGCATGGGCCCACTCTATAGTAGCTTGCTTTACTCGTTTTAAATTGGTTGCAAATTTTACTCCCACCCAAATTCCTTAGGAGACATTATAGGATATCCAATGTTCTTTAACCATCGAGATGAATCTTTCCTCCTTTAACCATTTTGAATTTAAATTGAAAGAACTAGCTAGTTTCCTTAGTCCTGCCGCCATTTCTAGGAAAATGGGAGAGTGGTTTGATTCTCCTCCAGCCCCCACCCATTGCCTTATCCAGATCCAAGTCTCCGTCAACTTTTCTGAGATCAAGAATCAGTCAAGTATTTTCTCCACCCTCTCTTCTCCTACTCTCTTATTTCTCCAAGTCAGGCTAATATTGGTTGGGAGGATATATAATAAATTTTCCTTCTCAATAAGAGAGAGAAAAAATTTGTTAGTGAGTTTGGATGAGCCCTGGGACCCCATATTTCAGCTGTGCCCAAAGAAAAATTTAAGTCTCCACCCATAATAATCCTTTCATAATTCATGAAAGATTTATGTGCCAGTGATTTCTAGAAGGGGATCTGGTCTTGGTAAGGACCATAAATATTTAAGGCTGATAGCTCCATACCCAGGTCTTCTGAGAGAAAATTTATGCCCAGCCCATATTCAATAACCCAAGAGTTTATGAGTTTGATTTTTTGGGGGTTCTACCCA
Source organism: Picea glauca (assembly GCA_000966675.3). NCBI lineage: Eukaryota > Viridiplantae > Streptophyta > Pinopsida > Pinales > Pinaceae > Picea > Picea glauca. The sequence goes on along the minus strand of JZKD02S0547445.1, from coordinate 650,447 downwards.
ATCACCAAACCCCCATATCTCCCTCTAGCATATGACCCCAAGAACTTCAAGTTTTTGAAAATGGCTTCCAGCCATAGTATAACAATTTCTTCCTCCCCCATTGTTTCTTGAAGGAAGATGATGTTGGGATAGTTCAACTCCACCAACCTGTAGAGGTCATATTTTTTATGAGGTATTTCCACTCCCCTACAATTGTAGTAGAGGATTTTCATTTAGATACCCCCTCAGGGGCGTTATGTGTTGTAAGTGCCCCAAACATTGAGAGTTGTTTTCCAGCTCCCATATCCACCAACTCCCTATTTTGGGCTTGTATAAATGGGACTTCCATCCCCTACTCTTACCCCCTTGAGTTGGTAATGGATTTTTCCCCAATCCATCCACTCGACTCTGGCCAGGAATCAACCAATTTCGTAATTGATACACCACTGCTTCTTCTTCTGTGTCTAGGGATGATTCTGGGTCTGTAGGGGAGGGTTTGGGGAAGGGAGGGGTAGCTTGTAGTCGAGGAGAAATACAGTGGGCAAATGGGGGGCCAGGAAGGATGATATTTGTGCTAATTGATTCTCAGGAGAGAAATGAATTTTTTAAGTGAATCAATCTAGTCTTTTCCCAGTAGAGCTAAAGAATTCACTAAAACATTTATAGCAAGAGAGAGAAACATACCAAAATAAGAGGTGATACCTTGGATGGTGGCTTCATCACTCTAGGAATGGAATGCATCCAAGTCTAGCTTCGCAGAAGGCTATTGATCCCTTGCTATTGTAGGTTGTAATTCCATAGCTTTGTGATCTTTCGCTACCTTCGCCTCCTCTCGAGCCCCCAAATTCAAAGTTGATTTCCCTTGTTTCCATGCAGAGGCTACTTCATCTAGCTCGGTTTGTGGTGCTTCCCTTTTCGTACACTGCTTAGGTATAGCTTCTCCTCCACGGCCTGAAAAGGAAGAGGGAAATTACTGGTTATGTGCCCATGTTTATGGCATCAACGAGACCGAAATGTGATACCCTCATAATCCAACTTTTGGTGAAAATTTTTATCCCCCCAAATCAATTCCATTTCTTCTGCTAAACCTACTTGAGTGTCCAAAGAAACAAGAATTCTATCTACTGACATTTTACTTGAAGATCGAAAAGACCAGTCTGGTCCCCAAAGCATTTCCAAGCTCCTTAAAGCTGAATTCTATCTAGAATTCCTCTGGCAACCCAGGAAAGTGAATCCAAATCGGTTGGACATTCAGTCTCTCCTTACTCGCATCAAAGAGAGGAGACCATTTTTTAGAAGCATGGGAGTTGAGTCGATGCTCCATGGTTTCTTCATAACCCTATTTGCATAGTATTCTTGTTCAAATTTAAATAAGATCCAACCCCTTGATAGGGTTGTTAACTTAGCTAAGATGGAAATATCTTTGACCACGCTGCCGCTACACAATCATAAAAGGTCTTAATACCAAACTGTCATTTGCGCGCTTTCCCAACCACCGCAGTATTTGCATATTTTCCACCCGTGGCACTGTTATATCCTTTCCAAGAACCAGCTTGATGGGCGACCCAAAAGACTTGATTCCCTTATTCTTCCTTCTTCATGTTGCCTTCCTTGTGTTTTCTGCAATATCAACCCTCACTGCAGCTTGGGTCGCCTTCTCTGAGCCATATTCCACATTATCCTTTCCATGAACAACTGCCCCACTTACTGAATTAGAACTCGTTGGGTTTATTATGAATGAGTTTACAAAACTTGGAGAGGTTAAGGGTGATCCTATTCCCCTATACCTTGGGGAATAATAGCATTAGTCATAGCATCATGATCGCTAACGACAATCTGTGGAGGGATAAATGCAAACTTTTAGATAACTACACTCAGTCATGGTTTTATGGCTATAAATATTTTGAAATGGCCCCTGGATATACCAATCTGACGTTTTGGAGGGACTGCGATCCAAGTAAATACTCCGAGAAGAATTATACAGGGGCGATACTTGAGTTGAGTTTATGTGGCAATGTTTGGTACTACAGTTTCAGCCGAGAAATAGAGACACTTTTCTGTAAAACACATCTTCAGCTACCAATTAAGAAGGAGGTTCTGCAGTTCAATAAGTCCATTAATAATCAGACATTGGTAGGGCAGGGTTTTGAGATAATATGGCATGTCGATCCGTACAGAGATCAAAACTATGGCGATTGTTTGATGAGTAACGGGATTTGGGGTTATAACAAATCAATAACATTTCTTTTTTATTGTCTCGATGGCACATCACATCCTGAAAAATGCTATGGTAGGTATTCTATAGGCTTCTATAAATTTGATTACGAAACTCAGGGTTTTAATCCTTTTAATTGGCATAAATTCATTTTAAGGGATAAAAACGGAGGGGTTTCATTTTCTTAATAGATATAAATTCATTTTAAGGGATAAAAATAAATTGCTTACAAAATATAATTAGAATGACTTCTCCATATACATATATATAGATTTAGGTTTTTTATCTTTTATAATAAAAACTATGCTCAGGAGTTATAAAGTCTTTCAAAATTTGGGCCAATTCAGGGTCTCAACTAAACCACTACTACAAGCTACTAATTATTGTTTCAAATACTCAAATGAAAACTTCACATAGAAAAATTTTACTAAATACACTCAAAAAAAAAAATGAGCATAATGTTTTGGGGAAGAGCTCATTTTTTTTTACTGACTTGCATCTAAGTTAACGTGTTGGGGAAGAGCTCACTTTTTTTACTGACTTGCATCTAAATTAGCATATTGAAGAGCTCACTTTTTTTACTGACTTGAGGGGGCCTAACCTTGTGTTACCATTGATTGTGATGTGACATGTGATTTCTTTTTCTTTCCTACTACCCTCCAAACTTCATTTGTAGATGTTGAGGTAGTTGTGATGCCTATATTTCTTGGATTGTTTTGATTTGGAGCTTTTATTTTTTCTTGATCTGATACCTCAACATCATCATCCTTATCTATTGAGCTAGTTGATGGCTAAGGAGAAGACTGGATTCGAAGTCCCTCATCTAAAACCTAAGGGGAAGATACCTAAGATGCCTCTTTGTCTAGCTTCTGAATGGATTCTTAGCTTGTGTCTTGAGATAACGGAGTTGGATGAAGAGGAGGATATGGTTGAAGTGGATTTTCATTGACTTGAGGAGGTTGTATGCATTCCTTTGAGATTACTTGATATCTGTCATTAGATCCCACCCACCAAGTGAATTTATGAATCTTTCTATTCTTCCTAGTCCCTTTGGGACAATGGGTTGCAACATGAACCATTTCAAAACAAGATCTGCAAGGCAAGGAAACTCTCTCATAGTCAAGTTTCTAAGACCAAGAACAACTTTTACTAGTAAGAATAACTTCAGTTGGGAAACCTTTAATGAAGTCTGTTTCCATGCAAATATAGGAAAAAGTGGAAGTGTTGTGTCTTGTAGTTTCACGTCTTGCAAAGTGGAACTTCCCCAAAGTCAAACCGATGGCTTCAAGTGACGGTAAACCCCAAAAATGCAAGGGAAGATTGGGAAGTCTCACCCTCACCCAAACATGAGTTGAGGAGAGAATGTCATTAGCAATATTGAAAGGAGTCCAAGGCTTCATGCACAAACCTGATTTTCCCCTAAACCACGGACCTGGGTTGAGAATAAGATCTCGATCTTCCTCAATGTCGAACTCTACAATGAAGAATCCTTTGGCACAAGAATGAATAAAAGCTTTCTACTACATGATAGGGATTTGCAATATTCTTCCTCTTCCTCAACATCTTGTCCCATGGGAATGAAAAGGGAAGGGGCTTTTTGAACTAGAAGAGATGAATAAGAAGGAGCAGTGACCCGTTGAACAACATCCCGAAAAGAAACACCAGGCTGTGAAACATAAATTTCCTGGACACAGAGATGGATGGAATGGCCCCACTAGCTAAGGCACCCGCACAAATGGATGATACCACTACCATGGACGGTGAAGAAGAGATCGTCATGGGACCACAGGGTCGACTCGCACAAAGACAATGAGCGGCCAAGGTTAAACCCTAGCCGTCGTGCATAAGGGAAAGCACAACTCCATAGATTTAGAGTTATAAGCATAAATATTGGTAATTTTAGTGTAACAAAGATTTAGCAAACATACATATCTTTTAAAGAGGTCTCATACACCAATTTGGTGTCTGGCTTGGCCATGACCTTAAAATTAGATTATTATTATTATTATTATTAATAAATTTTGATATTTTAGATGGATTGTTTTGATTAAAATATCTTTTTAATGTTAAATAATCAAATTTATAATTTCAATCATTCTTTTAAAAATTCTCCTTTATTTTTTTAATATAAAAATTATATTTAATACAAATATCAAAACTTATAATTTTAATAATCCTTTAAACCTTATAATTTCAACCATCCTCTAAACTTTTTACTTGATTTAAAACTTTTTTATAAAATACAAGTAATCCCAAATATTATATATCTCATTTTTTTAATATTTTAATTTATAAACATAATAATCTCAACGATCAAAATCTTTTTTTTTAAAACAAAATTATAATTTTTTTTATAAAATACAAGTAATCTCAAATATTATATATCTCATTTTTTTTTATATTTTAATTTATAAACA
>JZKD02S0547445.1:606202-616539 GCA_000966675.3 Picea glauca | reverse complement strand
GTACCAACCATTAATATTATAGTCTCTACAAATCAATGTGAGTGTGTGAGTGAATAGATGCCAAATCACTTTAGATGTTTACTAGTTGTGCATTTATACATAGTCTATTCAGTAGTAGAGAGAAGCAACAATGGGGAAAGGCGACGAGGGAGCAGTGAGGTGGCTAGAGATAGTGGGGAAAGGTGACGAGGAAGCGGTGAGGTGGCTAGCGACAATGGGGAAAGGCGATGAGGAAGTAGTCAGGCAACTCAGCTTGCATAGATACTTAATAAAACCCTGGGTGATTTAATTAAAAATGCATTTTTCAAGAAATACAACATAGTGTGGGCAATAAGACCCCAAAGTTGATAGCCAATATATAGTGGTGGACAGAGGGAAAGGGCCAAGAGGTGTAGTTTTCAAGACACCAATGATAGGCACCTCGGGATCATAACCAGAAAAAGGTTAAGAAAGGAACCAGGGCAAAAACGAGTGCATGGAAGAAGACGCCAGAGAAACTCAGAGTGAGGCGCAAGACATAGCGAAGCCCAACAGGGCAGAAGTGCGCAACCCGTACAAACCCAAAACAACAATGATACCCAAGGTGATACTGGAGGATCCACAAACGCAACTCTACAGGGACTAGATGAAGACGCATGCACTAATTTGTAAGTTCATGGGTTTGTGGCCCACAGAAAGAACGTTGCGCAACTGGATTAAATATCATTGGAAGCCAAACGGAGAAGTGGAGCTCCACCTTGTCTCGAAAGGCTTCTTCACAGCAATGTTCATGAACCTGGAGGACAGGGATAGAGTCTTTGAGGGAGGTCCATACTTCCACGCCTCAGTGGGATTGTATATGCAACCATGGAAGGAAAATTTCTCCCCAGAAAAAGAGACTTTCAAAAAGGTATCGATCTGGCTGAGATTTTATTCCTTACCCTTAGATTATTGGTTGCCCTCTACTTTCAAAGCAATAGGAAAAAAACTGGGGAGATATGTCAAGACCTCAGAAACCACCCTAAAAGGGAGGTATACATACTAAGCAAGAATTTGCATAGAGATGGATGTGACTGGAGCACTCCTAGAAGCCATAGTTATGGAATTCAAGGATCAGGAATGGATCCAAAACATAGATTACGAACAGATCCCCTTCAGATGTCGAAGATGCCATGAACATGGCCACCTGATCAAAGAATTCCCTCTTAATAAAAAATAGGAAGAGAAAAACCCCAAACCATAGCAGGATGAGGATGGGTTTATAAAACCGAACCCCAGAAGCAGAGAAAACAAAAAGCAGAGTAAAACCCCAGCAGGAAATAACCCGGAGACCCAGAATAAAATGGAAGGAAGGGACAAAACCAATAAAGGGGTAGAAGATGAAAATGGTTTGGCAAAATCTCAAGAAGTCAGAGAACAAGAAACAAACAAGCCCACTGATCAGTCAGTAACAAGAAGGAACAAGGGAGTTGCGCAACCCTGATGGATGGAGAAACCAGAGACGACAACACCCCCATGAAAGAATCATAGGGATATGCGGAAATGACCTCGAGCGAAGTAGGCACAAAAGATCCTGATCTCCGAGACCTTGTGGAAAAGGAAGGGATAGATCTCCCAAACATACTAGAGCAATGGAAAAGAAAGGGAGTAGACAATGTACCAATAGAGAAACTTGACCGCATTCAATACATGTTTCTCCTAAGGGAGGAAGCCAAAGCTAGAGGACTAAAGCACACACACGGGGAGATAGGACACCTAGGAGTCAAAGCCGACGAGGGACAACCACAACTCTCACCCAAGCAGACGAGCAGGAAAAAAGGTAGGAAATCAAATAGCATAGCCCTACCGGACCTTGTAGCACTACTGATAAACTTGGGTAAGGTCAAGAAACTCTTCCCCAACTCCCCCCCACATGTTTAAATGAAGGTTATAACTTGGAATATAAGAGGCCTAAACAGCCCAAGAAAGCAAAGAATCCTTAGAAATAGACTAAAGAAGGAACAATCGGATCTTTGTTTCATTCAAGAGACAAAATGCACTACAGACAGAATGGAGGCAATTAATAAACAACAATGGCACAAGTAAAAGATGGTGGCTATCAAAGGCCACCAAATGGCAGGAGGTATTCTCACCTTGTGCAACCCACAAGTACTGAGCCTAATAGCAGCTGAAGCAACCAGGCACACCCTTACGGTTCACATGCAAATCATTGGAAACACAGAGGTGATTCTATGCACTAATGTGTATGGGCCCCAGGTGTCAAAGGAAAAGAGAGGAATGATAAAAGACCTAGAAGACCTTAAAACCCAATCCAACAAACTCCAATGGATCCTAGCAGGGGAATTCAACATCATCACGTCACTTGTGGAGAAAAAAGGAGGTACAAGAAGATTGGATAGGGATGTGGAAGAATTCTCAAAGTTCATAGACACAACGGAGATGGTAGACCTCAAAACTAATAATGGCTAGTTCACCTGGAACAATAAACGGATGAATCAGTATCAGGTAGCAACAAGACTCGACAGATTCCTAGTATTGGAGTCAATCATTATGCAAGGGATAACCTTAGATTACAACATCCGTCCCTAGGGGGATCTGATCACTGGACAGTGCAACTGGAAGCAAGTTTCAAAACCACACCAAAGAACAAACCCTTCAAATTTGAGAAATTCTGGATTGAACACCCGACTTTCAAGGACAGAATCAAATAGTGGTGGAGGAAGGAGCAACCAGAGCAAGGGATAAGGATGTTCAAACTCTATAAAAAACTAAAGTGCATCAAATATAAGCTCAAGGATTGGAACAAGGACACTTTTGGGAATATAAACCAAGAGAAAAACAACATAGAAGAAAAAATGAAAAAACTCCAGGAAACCTGCATTTCAAAGGGATATACAGAGGATCGGAAAAAGGAAGAGATCCAGATGACCTAGGAATGGGAAGCTCGATGTCAGGAGGAAGAAACACTTTGGCAACAAAAGTCTCGTATCTGATGGCTAAGGGAAGGAGAGTGGAACACCAAGTTTTTTCATAGAACAACCATGGCCATAAGAGCCCATCAAAAAATCCTGAAGATAAAGGACCAGGATGGAATAGAGCGAGAGTCACATAAGGAGATCGAAACTACTATGGTAAACCACTTCCACGGGATAGCCCAAGAACACAACCAAGACAGAACAAATTCCATACAAAGGATAATCCAACATATCCCCCACCTGGTCACCGAGGAACAAAATAACAACCTAAACAAACCCATTGCTGAGGAGGAAATTGACCAAGCACTCCAGGAAATGCCTAATGGGAAGGCCCCAGGTCCAGATGGCTTCACAGTGGAGTTCTTCAAATTCTGTAGGGAAATTGCCAACACGATGTTTATAGGGTAGTGGAAGACTCTAGAAGGTCAGTCTCCATTCTAAAAGCACTAAATGATACAATGATTACACTAATCCCCAAAGAAAATGAAGCCAAAAACCCTGATCGCTACATACCTATAGCGTTGTGCAATGTGGTTTATAAGATAATATCCAAAGTTAAAGAAAATAGATTGAAACCCCTCCTACCCACATTGGTCTCACAAGAACATGCAGGATTTGTGGAAGGAAGACAAATAATGGACAATATCATCCATGCCCACGAGCTTATCCACACCCTGAAGCTTCAGAAGAGAGGGGGAATGATAATACAACTGGACCTAGAAAAAGATTATGACAAAATTAGCTGGCACTATATGGTCAAGACTCTAGAAGCCTTTGGTTTCACCTAACATTGGACCAGCTGGATAGTCAGCCTAGTATCCACAACAAGCTACTCGCTACTAATAAACGAATCCCCTGCCAAACATTTTTGGCTTACAAGAGGCATCAAACAAGGAGACCCACTGTCCCCCTTCCTGTTCATTTTGATGATGGAAGGTCTCAATTGTAGCATAAAAAACACAACTGCAACAGGTGAAATAACATGTATCAAACCTTTTGAAAATTTCCCTACTTCCACACACCAACAGTTCATGGATGAAACCTTACTTCATGGCATACCCACAGTCAAGGAAGAAAAATCCTACAAATGAATCCTATAAGAGTTTGGGGAAGCCTCGGGTGCAGAGATCAACCATTCCAGATCTAGGATCTTCTTCTTCAATACCAACCCCGCAATCCAAAGGAATTTGGCCAACATTTTGGGATTTGAACGCAAAGCACTCCCAACTAAGTATATGGGCATTCCCCTGATAGACAAAGCTTACAAAATGTCAATCTGAGAAGGAATAATCAACAAGTTACAGGAGCGGGTGAAAAATTGGACCTACAGATCCCTCAACCTAGCCGAAAGAGTTATTATGACCAAGTCAGTTTTGCAAGAATTCCAGCCTTTATGATGTCTGTTTTCCCAACCCCCCAGGGGATACTATAAAAAATAAGAACCATCCAAAGGGATTTCTTATGGAAAGGAGTGGAAACAAAGAAAAAATGGGCCCTGGTGGCTTGGGAGAAGGTCAATAAACCAAAAAGAAAAGGAGGCTTGGGGCTACAAGACCCGCAAGTGACCAACGACGCCTACGAGGTGAAACTCTGGCGGAGTTGGGTCAAAGAAACTAATACACCATGGGTAAACCTATGGAAGGAAAAGTATGCCCCAGACATATGAGACCAGGACAAAATCCGCTTCAGAGGCACCAGGGAAGGTTTTGCCATTTGGAACCTAGCCTGGTGCAACAAATCCTGGATTCAGACACACAACGTTTGGGAAATAAGGAATGGAAGAACATCCAGATTCTGGGAGGACGCCTGGCAACAAGAACCTAGAATGGAGAACTTGGACATGGATGAACTCCAACAAGAGCTAATCGTGCAAGATAAAACCAGAGTCTACCATTACTGGAAACAAGAAACAGATCGTAACAAATGGAGAATCTGGGACACTCTCACTTCACAGAATAGAAACCAAACCACAACAACGGTAAAAGAAGTGGAGGAGGAATTGGGGAGATGAAAAATAGCAATCACGGAAAGAAATGACCAGCTGAGATGGGGAAAAAAATACGATGGGGAATTCAATCTAAAAGAAGTCTGACACTATATTGTGGACCAAGGTCAAGAAGACCCGACACAACAATGGGATAAGATTTGGAACATCCCCCATTGGCCAAAAATAAAAATTTTCCAATGGTTAATACTCCATAACCGAATTCTAACTTGGGAAAACCTAAGGAAAAGGGGATTCATAGGTCCTTCCAAATGCCACCTCTGTCAAGCCAAGGAAGAAACAATGAACCATCTCCTTGATGAATGTACCTACACAACAGAAATCTGGGAATGGGCGACAGGTATCTTCCGACAGTCCAATAGGATCTGAGGTAACATCTCTGCAACTATCAACATCTCGAAAGTGAACTACAACGAAAATGAAGAGGTGAATCTTTGTTGGACCCTCATCCCAGGAATGATCATATGGGCAATATGGAAGGAAAGGCATTGGTGCATCTTCAGAAACCAAAGCTAGCCGAAAGGGAAGATTAAGGAAACAATAATTTCCATGACAAGAGAAACAATACATAGTTGCAACTGCTAGACATGAAGAGTGCAACTCATATACCAAGACTCCTGAATCCTAGAAGCCTTCCACCTGAAAAAGGGAAGCAACCCCAATCAGGTAAGTCGGCCATCACAACTCCAAGTAGGTGAGCACAACTGGAAACCACCACCAGTAGGCTCCCTCAAGCTAAATTTCGGCGGGGCATTGAAAGGTAACCCAGGACGGACAAGAATGGGAGGAGTAATCAGGGACAGTAAAGGAAATATCATCTGGCTATACGTTGGGAGTCTGGGAAACTCAACCAACAACATCACGAAATTCAGAGCCCTGGAGTCTGGCCTCGATATTCTAAGCTGGGAAGGGATGAAAAACACCATAGTGGAAGGAGATTCCATGTTGGTTATCAACACAACAAGGAGACTCCAAAATGGTACCAGAGTGGGCAAAATTCATAGGCACTGGCGCTTGGCACATTCCCTGCAAAAAATTCAGGAGAACTTACAGACGGGGATCATAGTGGAGTTGCATTGGGTACGGAGGTCAGTAAATGGATTGGCGGACATAATAGCTAACGAGGGGGTCGATAAGGAAGGACCAGAACTGGACACTATCTGGAGTAACATCCTGAATGGTTAGTTTCGAACAAACTACATCCAACTAGCGACAAAAGACTATGACGACATCCGAAGTACAGACGACCACATCAAGGATGGAGGCGCAGGAATAACTGAAGGGCACGTAGGATCCAAGTAGAATCTAATAGCCCACCACTCAAACACGAGTTAGAATGCAAATCTAGCTCACACAACAAGAGGAGGTACGACACCACGGTCCTATCAATAGGAAGAAGTACAGGGGTTGTCTGTGGAAAAACAAAAAAGATAATCAGTAGGCAACAAAGGACGAAGAACAAAAAGGATTTCCATGGCCAAGTATGGGTACACCTCACCCAAGTACATATACGGGGAGTGGTAAAGATTTCCGTACATCATGCAGGGCAAAGGATTGGTGCAGGTATTACCACAGAGCTACCAAGATGACACACTCCGAAATAGTGAAAACGGATCAAAAGGTACACCTTTACGAGCGGCCCATGATTGTCAGAACAAGGCCGCAGTCGGGGAGATCCCATAAAAGAAGAAACACCAGGAATAGCCATAGACCGGAGAGAAGCAATTACAGAGGCCATCTTACTTACCAGAAAGGGGCGAATAGGAACAGGAAAAGAACCCCAAGCAAAAACCACCACAAACAAGATGAGATGGTATGAATGAAGAAAACCCATAGTAAGAGAGCCCCCAAGGGGAAAGAACCTCTGCCAAGTGCCCAGAGGATTACAAGGATGGAGCAAGCGGCCAAAGAAGCCAAGGGTACCTTTCTCACACATGTCGATCCAAAGGGCAAAGCGATCATCAACATGTGGGAGAGAGAAATCAACACCACATGCAAGGGCAAAGCCTAGACGGAACTAATTTAGGGAGTGGACAGGATAAGGGACCCGGGGGCCACACAACCCAAAACAACCCTCTACCACAAAACGATGGAGGAGGCATGGTGAATAAAAATGTTGATAGGCAAGATGAGCGCTGATCGGAAAGAGACCAACATGGAGGTAATCAGGAACCACAAGAAGGTGCTCACAGAAATTTTGAGTCGCCTCAGCAACTTGGATGCCAGTGTAAAAAGACTTGTTGAGGATCAGAGGAGTTAGAAGAAAAAAATGGAACGAATGGCAAGCCAATTCCACCTTTACCTATGCTATGTCCACCACATGGACATCACTCCAGCAGAGCAGAGTAGAGGAAGGAGAACGAGGCTAGAAAGGATGGAGATGAAAGACATCCCATCATCTTGGATTAGCGCAGGATCAACCCCTGGTCAAGTTGTTTTCAGTGTAGGAGTTACCCATTTCTTATGGATATGTCTTTTGTATATGTTATGGTTCAGTTTATCAAACTGGTCTTCGGAGGACTGGGTCGGCTTCCCATGATGGTAGCCCAGCCCTCCCCTGCTATCTTAGACAACGCAACTCCGAGATCCCTGATCTAGTTTCCTTTTTGACAGATCAAAAAACTCCCTGTTTCTTTTTTATATCATAACTTCTCTCAATAATATAAGAATTCACACTCAATTACAAAAAAAAATATTAAGCTTTTTAAAATATATTTTTAAATGATATTATTGAAAATATTATAATCAAATTATAAATCAAAATACTATAAAAGATTAGTTATAGGGAAAAGGAAACATGTTAGGATATCTTAATTGACACAAATATGTATGATGTTTAATATTTTTGCATTTATTTTTATGTTTGGAATGTGAAAATTAGAAAAAATGATATATAATGATATCTAGCTTTTTAAATATATTTTTGAAATGTATGATTTTTTATATGATAAGAATTTATTCATTTGTTAACTTACTTTTAAATTATTAATTTAATTATAAAATATTTAACATAAATTATAATAAATTAATCATGAATTATCAATCAAGATAGCTTTTTAAGTGAATTACCTATTTTCTTTTCATTTACCAATGTTTGAGTATGGCCGTTTTTCTTTGGTGTAGAAACAAAAAATGCAAGCCATAAATATTAAAGAAAGGTTAAATTTCATATCTCTAAATACTAATTTCTATAATATAGTTATTATTATTTATGTTAATTTTATACGATAGCCCTTCTTACTACTTGAAATTATAATATTTAGAAGAAAAAAAATCAAAACCATATTTTTATACCTCATAATTATATTGACTCATTTTTGGACTTTTCAAAATCATATTAATAATTCTATAGACATATGTATATACCTTTATATTTATAATTATAGTGATGGCTAATAAAGTATCCCAATCTCAATCCTAACTTAAAAATGAATTATAATATCAGGTTAAATATGTTTAGACGTGTCTATACATGGATAGTGATTGTTTGCTTGCTCGATAGAATTTATTTATTATAATTTTTAGTTAAAAATTTATGTGTATCAATTTTTTTACAAAAGTATGCTTTAAATTTAGGTATATGGTAAAATTTATTATAATTTTTAGTTAAAAATTTATGTAAAACAATTTTTTTTTTAAATTATATTAAGAAAAGTTAGATGCTAATTTAATGTGAGTATGATAGAGATATTGTAAAAAAAAAAAAAACTATATACATATATATATGATAACATCTTAAACCTACTATAAAAATAGAGAGATTACATTTTTGAAAGTGTAAAACATGACATAAAATTAATTAATTAAAAATTATGTCTAAAAAATTATTATATTTATTAAATTTAAAATTTAAATTAATACTTAATAAATTTAAAATAAAAAAAATTTAAAAATTTAAGTTTTTGATTTATAAATTAAAATATAATGTATTTGATCAAAATTCATTAAATTTTAGTCGTTAAAAACATTTAATTTGTCAAAATCTATGTCAAAAACTCACAGCTTTTGCGCTAGACAAATCTTGTCACCATCTCAAAGGTGATGTTTAGACCTTGACTTAACATAATTGCAAAGTCTTTGCAAAGTCTGTGTAAACCAGAAGGTTTGCTTAAGGGGTATGATGTTTAGACCTTGACTTTGTAGTGTATGATGTGTTTGCTCATTGACTGGACTTACAATGGAATCTATGCATTATAATGCGTTAGTTCAATAACATTCATTTCCTCTTGTTTTTATGACAATTCTTCATATTTAATAATGACAATATGATCAAAATTATATATTTAGTTTCAATCATATCAATCAATTTAGTTTCTTTAAAAACTAAATTTTATTATAATTATAAAATCTCAGTCGATTCTCACACATGAAGTCCTCTAAAATTTCAGGCAAACATTTAGTAAAGTTTATTATAATAATAATAAAGTCTCAGTCGATTCTCACACATGAATTCCTCTAAAATTCCATCTCACACATGAATTCCTCTAAAATTCCAGGCAAACATTTAGTCAAGTTCGCAGCGGAGGCAGAACTAAATGAATGCCGCATATCCCACGGCTACGGCGACGACGACGACGACCCCCACTCCCTTCTATTCCCAACGCATTTGGGACAACCCCTGGTCGCCAATCACCCCCTCGAGTCTAGTCAGTCACATCTCTAAATGAATTTTATTTCAGCTATCCCTTTGGAAAAATACACAGCGACTGTGGTGACCCTGATTTTCACACATGAATTCCTCTAAAATTCTGGGCAAACATTTAGTCAAGTTGGCAGCGGAAGCAGAACTAAATGAATGCCGCATATCCCACGGCGACGACGACGACCCCCACTCTCTTCTAATCCCAATGCATTTGGGACAACCCCTGGTCGCCAATCACCCCCTCGAGTCTAGTCAGTGACATCTATAAAAAGAAAAATCGAGCAGTGCAGAACACGGTTTGCCCTTCCCAGTTCAATGCAATGGCTCTAATTCCTCTCCTTCGCCTTCATGTATGCGCTCTGCTCCTCCTATTCTGCTCCTCCTCAATATCATGTTTCCCCGATAAATGGAACAATTGTAGTTTTCTTAATAAATGCGGAGAATTTTGTTTCAGCTATCCCTTTGGAAAAATACACAGCGACTGTGGTGACCCTGATTTTCAGTTGGGTTGCGATGCAAAGGGTCTCTATCCTCTGCTTAATATCCGGGGAAATGAATATCACATATTAGAGCCCTGTATCTTGTGGAATAATAGCATTAGTCAGAGCATTAGGATCGCTAACGACAATCTGTGGAGGGATAAATGCAAACTTTTAGATAATTACACTCAGTCTTGGTGGCATGGCAATGAAAATTTTGAAATAGCCCCTGGATATACCAATCTGACGTTTTGGAG
>JZKD02S0547445.1:591365-603068 GCA_000966675.3 Picea glauca | reverse complement strand
CTAAAAGTATCTAATAAACAACTTCAAAATCACAGTTCAAAAGATGAAAGAATTAATAGATGTTGAGTCGTATGAAATAGATACACAGTCCGTTATACATGACATCATTTACGTGGTTTTTCATAGCAATGGCCTTTTTAGATTGGATGCATTCTTGTATACTATAGGGGATTGTCTTTTCGATACATTTCAGGTTCTATTGCATTTCCAGTATTCGTCAACCAAGCTGCGTAATGGATTGATAGATTATTTCTTGGGCTGTTTAAAAAATGGTGACACTGAGGCATTGGAGTCCTATGAATATGAACTAGAATCTGATTTTCTTCAGCAGTTTCATGGAATACATGATGTCGCTATGTATTTTTCAAAGATGCGGTTGTATGCATCTCCAGTTGTTCCTGCACATGAGAGGGGACTTTGGGGAGATACATTTTGTATACGGTGGTTGTCTAACTCACTTAATATATCAGTTGGAATATGGTCATTGACAAGAAAAAAAAGATATCTACTATTCAACAAAACTGCATCTGACAATCCATATTGCATCTTGTTCCATGATGCCAATGTTGTCAGTGGTCATTATGAAACACTATTGTACAAAAATATGTCCATATGCAATGTTGAAGGACCTCATATTTACTTGTCCCTCATTTGCAAAGACCTTGAATCACATTGGAAATGGATTAT
Organism: Picea glauca; assembly: GCA_000966675.3. Taxonomy (NCBI): domain Eukaryota; kingdom Viridiplantae; phylum Streptophyta; class Pinopsida; order Pinales; family Pinaceae; genus Picea; species Picea glauca. Next base: position 602,381 of record JZKD02S0547445.1, on the reverse strand, counting down.
GCATCGCATAGATTGCCATGGTTTACAGTTGGCAACAAATGTTGTGTTTAGCTATGGAGATAGTGTGTTCAATGTAATTTGTTGTTTGGTAGAAGCAGAGTTCGATGTGCAGTCACTGCGGCTTTACACTGTACATTCCTTTTGCAATGCAATTATAGGTAGCAACCAACAGGCTTTTAGGTGCCTGCATCAGCGCCTTTGGCCATATCTCCTAGAAAATATGTTGGAAGTTGGCAAGAATACCTTGTAAACATAACACTTCCATATGAAAAAGGAAATGTGGAGGGTTGCAGATTCTGTTTGCAATGGCTATCTATGATATTCAAAGTAAATATCAAGGCCTAGTCGGCCTTGCCAGATGGCACTGTGCATTCCTGGCCTACTGATTCAAATTAAGATCGAACAATTGACATTCTCTCGTTGAAAACAAATACAACACATATCCATTATGAACCTTTGCTTGGACATATCGGTGGTTCAGGCTTGAATGTCCATGCCACCCAAACCACATCGAATCTGCATTCACGTGGCATGCTTTTTAGTGAGAATGAAACTCCTCTCGGTTATGATATGGCCATACAGGGCTTGAACAAAAAAACCATGTCTGAAATTCATCACAATTGTGATGAGGCCATACAGGGCTTAAACAAAAAACGTAGAGTAAGTTATCACAATTTGAAAAAAGTGATGCGTCAAATTCATCCCATTTGTGATGAGGCCATATAGGCTTTAAACAAAAAATGTAGACTAGGTTATCAGAACCTGAGTCAGAGTGAAATTCATCCCAGTTGCCATCATCTCATCATGTCCTTGGGCATGAAACGTAAAGTAAGTTACCACAACTTGAAAAAGTTCATGCGCGAGAGAAAAAAATACATTGTTACTCTTCCTTTTACAGAGAAACATAGGTACGATCGCATATCCCAGAATGGTCATGCAACTGTCACATTTTGTGGGCTAGAAGCAACACCATGCACTACTTCCAATGAAAACCAGGAAACCATTTCTACCCATACTTCCCTGCGAAAGAAAAATGCAAGACAGACCTACATGAAAAAAATTAAAGACACTCCTTCCATTGCATGTGCAATTTGTGAACAATTGAATTTCTAAAAAAACAGTAAGTCTTTCACGCTTGATTTGCAAGAAAAATACCTCCGTTTGATAGCGCACGATAAACCATTTTCCAGTGGCAAAATTTGTCTTCCATGCAAACGATCGCTCGAAAATGGAAAAATTCCACAGTTTTCAACCTATGACCAAATAAGATGTAATACACCACTACCAGATGAAAGTGCACTTATGGAACTTGAGAAGAGACTTGTGTCTTTGCGAATTTCATTTGCTCAAATAAGGCCTTGGGGCTATAAACGACCCCAGATGGGCTTAACAGGATCAATTATTAATGTGCTTGTTTAGCTAGATGTTGTGCAAAACGCCTTGCCACAATTCATTAGCAATACAATGGAAATTGTTGTGGCTCTGAAAAGACGATTGCGATACAAAAATGCCTATCAGACAGGAAAAGTGCGTGTGCATGTTGTTATGAAAGAATTAAAAGAATTATGTTCCAGGGCCCTGTACAAAGCACAAAACATTTGTATAAATTACAACTGGAACAATGTTCTTGCAGAAGAGGATGGCAACTCTGCAAGCACTCTCAAAAATCGAGTGAATTTGATACAAGTGATGAATCAGAGAATGAAACACCTGCTGAGACATTGGTGCATGGATTCACTGATTCACAGTGCATTCGTGACTTGCAAGACAAGATTGTCGAAATTGCACCTGCTGAGGGGCAACGTCCACTTGGAATATTCAAGGAAAAATTCACTGAGGAAATGAACTTTCTAACACTCTTCTATGGAGATCCACGTGCCACTGATATTACAGAACGATTAAGTTATCATAAAATAGTCTGATGGGAGCTGCTACATTTAAGCGATTACTTCTCCTGTCACATAACAAATTTGTTTTTTCAAAACAATGCGCATAATAATAGAGCAAGTTCTCTCCTGCATGTGGGTCTGAATAAGAAAAGGCCAGTTACAAGGAAGAAAGTTGTTGGTCAAGGATGTGAAGTACAAAGTAAACCTAGAAAAAATTCTGAAATCTGATATTGGATACATAAATTTCAAAAACATTTGCACCTCTCTTGACTATTTGCAACAAAACAAAAAAACTATTTTTTCAATGATCTAGCAATTAGGTCCGCCAACATTTTTCATCATATTTACAAGTGAAGAGCATTGCTGGGATCCATTGGTAGCTTCTGTATCTAACCTGCATAGGAACGGGAAACGTAAAAGAAAAAACGATACACTGGAAAATAATGACATTGACTATCTCATAAGAAAAGACCCAGTGACATGTACTTGCTACTATAGACATAGCATAAATGCTTTGAGACAATTGATATGCCATGATGAAACGTTTTTCGGAAAAATATAAGACTACTTTTTTTTACTGAATTCCAGAATAGGGGAAATGAACATGACCACACATTGTTGTGGATAGAGGGTGCACTAGTCTATGGAGTTGATAACAATTCAAAGATTGAACAATTTTTGGATAAATACATAACATGCAACACAGATCATTTTGATCCAGAACTTGCCAAAGTCCATAGACATTAACATATAAGAAATTGTAGAAAATGAAAAAACTCGCATTGCGGATACAACTTTCAGTCCCGCCAATGAGATCTACAAGAATCATAGAGCCACTTAGTTTAGAGAAAAATGTTGTTGTTGATAAATCTAAATCCTTGTTCGCATTTCTAGAACAAGGAGAATTTGACGAGCTGATGAGCTTCGATGCCTTCTTGACATAACTAAATCTATCAGAAGATGGAGTACATTCAAGCCATACAATGTATGCTTAGGCAACCAACAGTTTTCCTTCAATAAAAACTTTCCCATATTTTGAACAACAGTTTCTCCAAGGACATGCCATTTATGTGGAAAGAAAATACATATGTGCAGTACGTGCTCAATGCATATGCTTCAACATCATATTGTACCTCGTATATGACAAAGGTTGACAAATTTATGACAAGTGCATTCAGAAGAATACGTAAAGAATAGGAAAGAAGTCATATTGATGCCATACAAATGATACACACACTTGGCAATACATTGCTTAATCTTCAACACATGTCTGCTTAACAAGCAGTTCACATTGCACTTTCCCTGCCACTCACTTGTACTTCAAGAAAATGTGTCTTCATAAACACATCTCCACTTGAAAAACACACATTTGTGCTTAAACCACCGGTTTTGCTAAAACAAGAGCCTGAAAATTCAGAAGACGTGTTATGTCGCTCTATTGTTCATTATTACCTCCAACGTTCATCTCCTATTAGACATATCTACTTAACAGAATTTGTATCACATTACAAAAAAAATGGTGCACCCATATCAAAAAGAAAAAAACCCTCTGTGATACAGTTTGTCAAATACAATAAACATTGTGACTATGAAAACTATTGTAGAGAAAAATTGTTGTTGTGTGTTCCGTTCGATGAAAACAAATAGACATTAAAACATAACTTCTCTACATGGGAGGCTGCATATGTTGCATCTGAGACTATAGTGCACATCAATGAAGCTAGATTTACCTACAATGTTAATCTAACATGGGGTGATCTAGAAGTTGCAGTTAATGACCTAGAAAACCCTGACGATCATGATGAGACATTCACAAACCGAAAAACAACCAGAACTCCTTCTGAGTCTTATGACTTACAAGCGGATTTGCCTCATCCTCTAGCAGGTGGAAGTGAAAAACATATAAATCTTGGTTTTCAATACACAAAACATCCTTTCCAAATTGAAAATAATGAATACCACAAAATAAGACATTTGTTGAATCACGAACAACAAACAATTCTAAAGGACATTGCTCTTAAAAATCAGTTGAACATGGACAGTCCTGTGCCCTTGTTCCTTACAGGTGGAGCAGGAACATGCAAGACATTCACAACGAAAGCACTATTCCAAATTCTTATACGAATCTATGATTCAAACAATTCCTCTAATCCTATGAAACCAAAGGACCTAATAGTTGCATACACAGAAAAAGCTGCATATAATGCAGGTGGAACAACAATCCACTCTACATTTTTTATGTCTTTTAGCAAGTCACAGTTTCTTCCACTTAGCAAGGAAATGTTGGATACATTGTCTAAGATTTATGAGGAACTCCAACTTGTCTTTATAGATGAATCATCTTTGATTGGGAGTCAGTTATTGTATTCCATTGACAACCGACTAAGAAGCATAAAACATGTGCACACGAAATACTTTGAAAACATTGACATGATATTTCGTGGGGATCTTTACCAGGCACAACCTATCCAAGATTCTTTGATATTTGAATAACCTACCATTAACATGGAAATAGTGACCCATGACTTCTGGAGAGACAATATTAAATGCTTTGAGTTGCATACTACAATGCGCCAGACAGATGAAACATTCATTGCAATTCTGAATAGAATGTGCACAAACAATGAAACATATGATGACTTAACATATATCAATTTGAGGTGCTTGCGGCCTACACCAACAGACCCAACGTTCCCTTACCCGTTCTACATAAATAAGGATGTCGCAATGCATAATAGCCACATGCTATCGTTCATGCCTAGAGATGATATCATCATCAATTCAATTGACCTGGAACAAGACAACCATGGAAATGTGCCACGTCATTAACATACAGTCACTTTACCTTTCCATCTTGTCCTCAAATTATAAATGTTGGTTGAAATATATGCCTGTAACTATGATTCATAGGATGGCTTGGTCAATGGTGCATATGGAATACTCAAAGGCTATATGAAAACATAAAAAAATGATGTCCTTTGGATTAAGTTCCATGATTCGCATATAGGCAAGCGACAAGCAAGCAAGTTGTCTTATCTATATAATTCAAAGAATGGAAGCGATTGGACACTTATTTTGCGAATATCAAAGCCCGTATCGACATCAGCAAAGACAGATTGACTGAATATTCGAAAACAGTTTCCGATTAAACTTGCATGTGCATGTACAGTCCACAAATCACAAGGACTAACACTTGATAATGTTTCATTTCAACCTACTGGAATTTGGATACATGGACTTGTATACACAATATCGTCCCGTGTCAGAAGCATAGACTCCTTGTATTTACTAAGTCCTCTCACAAAATATAACTTCAAAGTGAAATAGAAAGTTGATATTGAAATGGAACGACTCAGGACCGCCACAAAATGACAACTGCACTATGATTACCAATTCATACAAACAAATTCATCTGTATCAATTCTCTCTCTTAACACATGCAACTTAAATGCACACATGGATGATATACTGAACGACTATGATACGATGCAATCCAATATTTTGTGCTTGCAAGAAACACACATGGCATTATGCATGCAGAAAAAACAATTCCCAAATCACAATTGCATATCAAGTTACATTACACATGGGGTGATGATATTGGTAAATAAACATATACCAATTTTAGACCATATACATATCGAAGAAAAAAAAAGTTGAAGTGGTGCTTGCAAACCACTTCAACAATTTTTTTTTCCATGAAACAAAAGTTGCAATACTGAATATGTATGCTACTCCCCAGAATTCAATATTGACATGCTACAAAATAATGGCAGAACAAAAGAATTAGAAAACTACATGTGCGGAAAGGTAGAGGAGATAACCCCTCCAAATCCAGACCAAGCGTTGTGGGGAACACATATAGAGGATTTGTCTTGGGATTCTGTTAAACACATTTTCCACGGAGTTTCATGGGTCTCGAATCCATTCGAGGTCCTCAGTTGTCTTCCAGATCACTTGCTTTTGATACCCTTGATAGGTTTCAGGCTTGATACCCTACTCATTGGGGTCCACCCGACTGTCAACTGTACCCACCTGGTGACTGTTCGTGCGCTGACAACCTAGTTGCCTTTATTTTAGTAACTTACACAGGTTACTACAGGGGTATACCATGGTACCTAGGACAAACATCGGGCCACACTTTGCAGAGTATACAGAGAGGGTGCTTCCGTATTCGAGTTGCACTTGCACCGGTAAGTTTCTCTATTGTTGGTTGCTCTAATTGTTCTTCCAACTAGCTAGTGGTTTTATTGCTTTGTTTCAAAGGAACTCTTTCTAGTGTGTGCTGGTTTTCAATGTTAGTAAAATACCTAGTGTGTTGTTGATCTTCTCACAAAGTAGAAAGATCAAGATCTCTAGCGGTCATGAAGTCTTAAGGGCCTGTCGTCGGTTTAATTGGAGACACCCCTGCCACCGCGAAGGCGAATACTTGACTAACAAGGGTCATTTGAGACGATTGGGCTGTGGGAAACTGTACCCGAGCCATCCACAAGAGAAGAACTCTTACATACGGAGGAACCTACCATTTTTTACCTTGGAGTGGAAGCTCTCAGACATTATAACCCTCTGATCACTAAATTTTTGACGCCAATTTTGATACAAGTTGTCCCCCCAAGGATAACTCATCACGAGTGTCAGATAATTTTACAAGCAGTGATGGAAGAAAATGCTACTACTTTGTCAAGGATTCCTCACACTCCCTCTACGACTGCCATTACAGGGGGAATTCTTCCTCCTAAGCTACCTTCAGTGGTCCGATTCCGTCTATGGCAGTGATCACTACTCTGTTAACCCAGAGTGCGATAGGCCCTCTGTTCTCATATGAGATGCCTGCCTTTGATACAAACTATGTCCTTTCCTACTCCACCCTAAAGACCTTGGGTCTGGGGGCAGGGAGCTCTAACGCTTCTTTGCAAGGGTCCATGGGTGGCACCTCGGCCCCCTATAATGCTTTCCCTTACGGTGGGGTTCATATACCTCCATCACCCCCCTTGCTAGGCGGTGCTCCCTAGCAGCCCGCCTGGCCGAACATGAACTACATCTTGTTTGGTGCAGGTATTTAAGGACTTTCTTCCAACAACAGACCAATGGGTTCTTTTTCGTTCTCTTTGTTCGACGTGTTTGGTAACAACGAATTCTCATCAGTTGTCATCTTGGCCGGGGGAAACCCTGGTTTTGGATCACAAAATATTGTGCATGGTACTATTTCTGCAGAAGGGGAAAACACCTCTCAAGGACCCTGGAATCCATGGCAGGGATCAATCCCCTCATCAGGGATGTCAACCATGGGAAACCCTTTCCATGGCCAATGGAACCCCGGGCAAGGCTCAGTACCTACGCCCGTCGGATCGGCAGGGGGAAACCATTTCTAGAACCTTTGGAACACAACATTGGGAGAAATCCCTTCTCATCTCTCAACATCCCATTATGAGAGTTAGTCAATGACTTCTCAACAAGCGCAGTATTCGTACACTGGCCACGACCATGGTTTTTACCGGAACCCTAAACAATAGCCTAAATTTTCCTGCAAACCTGGTGCCAACGAAATTCTAGGATCCTTTCCTCCTGTACATACTCAATAGCCCAAGCTACCTTTTCTGGAAACGTTGCATTTTCTAGACTTGTCAAGATTGTTAAATGACCCAATCTGTCATGATCTGTGTTGGCCTCCTATGCCGACCAAGTTTCCCTCAGACATTCCAAAGTTCAAAGGTAAGCCTAACAAATTTCCAGGTGATCATGTGACCACCTTTCACCTATGGTGGTTGTCCAACTTGTTGAGAGACGACTCCATCTAGTTGCATTTGTTTCAAAACACTCTTATCGGGAGTGCCACAAAATGGTACATCGAGCTCGATCGCTCAAGATACTCTACTTTTGGCGAATTGGTAATGGTTTTTTTACACCATTTTCAATTACCTGTGAGATACGATGTCGACACCAAGTTGCTAACCAACTTTGAGCAAACAAAGGATGACCATATCTCAGATCACATCTGAGAATGGAGACATCGGAAGAGTTTGATAAAAGTACCAGTTCCACTAACATTCCTAGTGGAGTGGTTCCTTAAGTCTTTGGTACCCCATTTGTCTAAAGACGTTGCAATGTCGGGAGTGTTTTTCGAGGAAGAAGCAATAATGAGAGCTCAACAAATAGAACTGTTATACTCTCATTTTGGTTTACAATACGAATTTTTTCCAGATGCATCACTTTCCATTCTTGACAAGACTAGACAAAAGTCTAGACCACATGTTGATGGTATTGTTGGTTCAGCACAAGCGAAGCCCGCTGATTAGTTGTCGAATCAATTGCAATAGTTTTTGATACATCAGACAATGGCCAACCAAACCACTGGTTCGACTGGTCCCCCTACTCAAATATCAGAGGTACACAGTATGAAATCGACAAACCCGAAGGCCAACCAACAGGCCGACGGAAAGAAGAAACATCGAAACAAAGGTAAGGGGGATAAGAAACCCACCAATAATGCTAGTGGGGGAAACATAGAGAAAAGAAATTTGAAGTATCTGTGTAACCTTTTCCCGAAAGACCATCCGACTCACCTGTGCCCTTGGCTTGTGGAGGCCCAAAAGTTATTGGTGCAACAACAAACTCTTGTGTTAACGAACCCATTTCCACATGGGAAAAAATTAACTCAAGCCTCTGCGAATGTGGATAGGGGTAGTCAAGGACCCCCTTGGTCATCTAGTAATCCTTCGAACTCGAATGTTTATATGTTGAAAGGTGATGCACATATAGCGACTAAGACACATGATTACAGAATGCCAAACACTTCTGAGAAGGGTAAAGAAGCCAAAAACCCATATGTTCCCCTCCATATTGAGAAGTCGTTTGGTGAAACAATGACATGCATCTTGAAAGGGGCGTTCAAGAAATCTTCACACAATCCAAATGCGAGGGCCGCCCATAACTACTCTATGGTGGAAGATTTGTCACAAACCCCTTACATAATGTCTACTTTAGAGGTCCTCCAGAGCTTCCCTTCGCAGAGAAAGGCTCTGTTAGCTACCTTACGATCTGTTGAGACTTGTAATATGGGAATGATCATGCTTGATACGACCGACTTAAAACCTCGTCTCCCATACCATGTTGCGTTTCAGATCGTAGTGGCTTACACCACGAAATATTTTACTCGAAACATTTTTCGCACGATGGTTGATGAGGGCGCCTTGACATGCGTGATGTCATTGGCATGTTGGAAGGCCATTGGCCAACCCATTTTGTCTCTGTCACCTACTCTTCTTAGCACTTTCGATGGTCGTTCGTTCAGACCACATGGAATCATTCCTTCTTTAGCCGTGTAGTTAGGAGGAAAGACAGTGTGCGTCGAATTTGAAGTGGTCGATGCATCTCTCGACTACAATCTCTTGTTAGGAAGGAATTGGACCTATGCTATGCATTTAGTGGTCACCACAGTTTTCTGGGTCTTGTTGTTTCCACATAAGGGTTGGATCATGTCTATTGATCAATTGTCTTTCTCTCATCCTGACCTTTCATCGGGGGCATCCATGGTCCCGATGATTGATAATCCACAGCCCAACATCATCAATATAGGGGTTGGTTTGTGCTCGCCTTTGATGGGTACTTTCGATTACCCACCTCCGTCTGGAAATGTCAGGTTCATATCGGTTGTCCTCGACCAACCTAAGGCTGAAATATTTCAAGTGTCGTTGTTCTGTATGACTTGTTAGAACCCTATATAATAGGGGATCAGTGTTCTGAATAATATTTATGTTTTCCAGGCACCTATGTTCGCTCGCGACGCTTGGCGAAGGCGGCAAAAAGCGCACGACACTTACCAAGCATAAGAGGAGTATTTACGCACAAGTTTTAAAGCGATTTCTAGCGCAATTTTATCGCAAAGTTGTGAAGTGGTTTGAACGACAAAATTTTTTACTCTTGTGGGTCAAATGTAAAGATTGGGTTTATTATGCCTAAGTGGGTTTTATAGTCTATGTTTGGGGAATTTAGCCAAAGGAAAATGGCCCCTCGGGCTTGGCATTAATGCAGAGTTTTATAATTTTTTTTTTATCAAAATGTTCAGCAAAAGGGTATATTGGCCGAGGGCCAATCTCCACGCATTCAACACCAAGAGTTAGCACCGAACCAACAACAAACACACAAAGCAGCGCTAGCGTACAACACAAACACCAAACCCCAAAGCCCAAGCCCAAGCCTCGGGCTCATTTCATTGCTACAATGTATGACTGTTGATTAATTTAATCCCTTAAAGCTCAGTCTAGCACGTGGATGTGGGATATCGCTCACAGGAGATTAAAAAATATATAAACACAGCGACAGGTGTTGAACCAACAGCGTTGAAACCCCACGCCAGGTGTTGAAACGGTTTAGAGGTGTCCAACACAAGGAGAACGCGTGCATGGAAGGTTATGAGGTGTCTGAGGGATGTACCAGACCGCCTGCTCATCGATTCGACACAACTATATTTGTCAGATTTACCTCCACAGGGTTCTTATACCACAGACAATGTGATTGGTTGCTTGGACACTGTGCTCGTTTTAGACTGTCATCTTGTTTTCAAAGGCTATGTTGATGCAGCTGAGAAGTTTCAGCTGGAATCCGACACAGAGCCAGATACAGATCTTGGAACAATAACAGATCGAGTAGCAGTGTGAAAGGCTCTTCAAAATGGCAATGTAGAAGATGCTATTGAGAAGGTTAATGATTTGAATCCAGAGATTCTGGGCATGAATCCTAAATTATTTTTCTATCTACAACAAAATAAGTATTTTGGTTTTGAGAGATACCCATTGTATCGCAAGAGCGCAGTCCTTCTAAATTCAAAGTCAAGGGAACCATTCCCCCATTCTAGTTGCAGAGGTCTTTGGATTGGTCGTAGATTGCTGCTGGGAGGTGCCTTCTGGCAAGGACTAATGATGTCAGGAAAGGGAAGCAACTCCTTTTCAGCTCTTGCCAAAGCAAACAAGTTAGGAATTGAAGAGGTATTTAAGACTGTAGATTGTCCAGAGCAGTTTCCCTTCAAGAAGGAAGACTTTGAACAGTTTGATGAGTCATCTGATCAATTTTTTTATTCCTCTCCGAGATTTGTTACACATATCGACGATCCTGCAATTAATGCCCTTAC